>JAECUM010025989.1:0-64408 GCA_016617855.1 Megalonaias nervosa | reverse complement strand
TATATATATATATATATATATATATATATATATATAATAGATAATGCTAATTTACCATTTTAAAAGGTCATAAGCCTGACTCACAGAGCAGTTTGACAAATTAACATTTAAGACAGCCGAACAAACAGGATAATATTTACACAAAGAAAGTAGGTGGATTAGGACAAAATACCCGAAATCAGACAAATACGGTACGATTAAATCCAAAACATACAAGGCATATACAAATAAAACTTATCTCTTCTCCGGTTTGTGGGTCCCTGTAGACTCTGTGGTCTTTGCTTAGATCTGGCGGATCAGAGGTATGCAGGTATGCATTATTTTCAATGGTGTACCTATCATTCACTGATGCATTCGTCTGGGCCAAGTTGATGGAAAGATCGCCAGCTTTTATATCAGACCTGGCAAGATTTTTAAAACACTCACAATACACTGCAATTAATCGAATTAGAGGATTTGCTAAGGGCATATCCGTCTCACATCCCTTAACTGAATGTTTCAAACCAATTGATTAGAGAGCCGGATTCATTACAAGAAGTGCGCGATTTCGAATCATAAATAGGTGAAATCTGCATAGTGAGTACTTTTTCAACGCAATTGTTTCAGGACACTATAATTTTTTTTGAAAAGTTCTAAATTATTCAATGTTGGTAAATTATTTCAAGATATTCGGAAACGGTAAATTATGAAGCCTTCTGTGTGTTGCATATGTTATCATTTGTCAGTTAGCAAATAAACACGCCAGTTTTAATTCACATCGGTCGTCAAATATAAAAGGTGTCAAGCATTGTGGGTATTGTGAGGAACATACGTTTGCAACACATTTGAATTCAATCGATCGTCAGAGGTATTTAAGCAGATATGGTGTATAGAAAATCACGGGCATATATTTAAATACTTTTCCACAGCTGGCCCTGGCTAGATGCCATGAAAATCACGGTCATTGCCCCGACACGAGATCGTAATCTGGGTGATCTTAGATATATGATGGGTTCTACCGCTTTGAACGAATGTAAATAGTTTGAAAGAAATATGCTACATTAATTAAACTAGTTGCATACTTAAAGTTTTGTCGTATATACAGAAATATATACGATTCGGTTATTAGTTAGATAATGCATGTGCCAAGCTGCTGAATTACACTGAATAAGTCGTAGGAGGAGACAAGAGTTAAAGACAATTTAATACACGCAAAGATCGTACAACGGAGTGTATCACAACGTCTCTTCTACTAACATATTGGGGCAACATCAGGCATTCAGTTTATGTTACTTCCGTTGACAATAAAACTTACATCATGAATATAAATGGCTTCAATAAAATGGAAACAAACCCAAATATAAAATCGAATACGCTTCAGATAGAAAATTAATCAGAAGCATCCCATTGATATTCACATATTTAATGTTAAGGAAAGTTTTAATCTTACAACAATTCTTGTTTTTATTATGCTATAATTCGTAATGTCTGGAAGTGTTTTGTGACTAAGATGTATATTATTCCTCTCGAGATGAAAAGTTGTAAGTTTTTTCTCTGGATGTAATTGAATATTTCTTGATATAATATATTGTGATATAATAAATTATAATGAAATATTTGTGATGGCTGAGAATAAAGACATATTTTCCTATTACTCACGTGCCATTGTTTAGGTCTTTGTCTACCTTTCTCTTTTTATTTGTTTTTCTTAGACACTTTATCAGGTTTATCACAATGATAATCAACACAACTGCTCCTGCCGCAGATCCAGCAATAATGGCATAGTCCTTGGCTGCGAGGGACACAACCTGTATCTTTCTAATCCCTAACTCGCAACTGTTACCAAAGTAAACATATTCATCTGTGTCTAAACACCTGCAAGAGAAAATATTCAGCTTAACAATGGCTTATAAATTATCCACATATTATAACTGTAATGGATTACGATCTGTCTTTTCTTTGTACAATTTCTGTACATGTAGTCTTTCAAAACAAACATACACGTACAAATAAGAACAAACATTAAATATGACACGAGATATATAAATAAAAGCCTTGATACCTACCGACATTTCAGGTCGTTATATTTGTAGTCAACATAACATTCTCCGCCATTGGAACAGTGAGGTGGATTGGAATAACATTTATCCTGGCATAATGCTTCTTCTGTGTTCATTTTGCACATATATCCAAAGTCACAAGGATTTACAAGCAGATCACATGTATTAGATGTCTTTGCTTTATAGAGTGCTGAAAATTAGACATAGGTACGTGTTAATTGTCTCCTGTTTCGGTTGCCATAAAGACAACATATGTGAAATAAATTTCCAAATGACAGAAGGAATGGATAGCAGTTTATAATGTTAAGACGCACACGCGATATGAATCACACACACACCTTTGTTAAGAACGAAGCGACAATGCAGATCGGCAGTAAATGCAGTTGTATGGTATAAAGCTATATCATCTTATTTTCAACATATCTATATCGTTATGTGCCATATGCCCACAGTGTCGTGATATATTGCAAATATTCATTTGGTAATACACATACTGTATGTATTAGTAGAATACATTAATTTTCAATCATTCCTTATACACGGTATATGCACATATGAGAACGAATATGAATAGTTCACCTTAAATCAAGATGACTTTAGCTTATGATTTCCTTGTCTATTGGTCGAGCTCTTTGGAATCGATAATACATGTCTATTATGTATAGCCTGCGGTTCAATAATTTGATATAGTCTGCATTATCACGGGTTGGACAGAAACTTTTCACACAGCTTATGCCTTCCAAAAACAGTTTAAATATTAAGATTTACATTTTAAAATGAGTCTAGTATGTTTAACTGATAAATAATGGATTTGATTGGATCATAAACACCAGGGACTTAGGTTACACAATACAGCACGAATGAAAAATGAAACGATAACTGAATGCTTAATTATGTCTCTTGCCTTTCTGTAGCTGAGCTGACATGTCCGGTATCGTTATCTTTGGTCTCGTGGAATAAATATCAATACTCATGTTCAGTAGGTTTCTTGTCACTGTAGTATTTATAAATATTAATGACTTTATTAGATTCTCTGTATCAGCTCTATAGAGTACAACCCTGTAGTCTACAATTACACTGCCATTTCTGAAACAAAAATCAAGCTGACATTTGATGATAGCATAAAAGGAAATATTATACACCTCAAGCATTGATAGTGTCGGCATTGGAAGGAGACGGAGATTTACACTTTTCATAGATTCTTCCGTGAATATTTAATAGCTAATTTATACTATATTTATGCTTAGGAACACGCAAGGACAGTATTGTAAGATATATTAATCGTTGATGGTGCTGATACTCGTTCTTCTCAAACAGCATGTCTTTTGTATATATACATGATTCCATTGTCAGAAGTATTTCTTATGGTTTCCTTCTGGCTGGGAGTGATAGAATCGACGAAATAAGTATCAATTTGCCTCAATAAATAATACTATTTTAATGATATTTTGCAAGAAAAGGATATCACATATGGTACATTATGTCTGAATATGCAATAGACCTTATATTCTCAATTTTTTTTTTTTTTTTTACAATCCGAGATGTCAGATAAACTTAGCAATATCTTGAACGTGAATATTAAAAACAAAACTGACACTATCTACAGCTACACAACCTACCTGAAGCGTAATATTTCGATAGTTTGCAGTCCTGGAGTAGTACTAAATGCAGTCAGTAACTTAAAAGAGTAAAGAAAAAAGAAATGTGTCGGAACGCATCAATTCACAAGCGACGTAACAGAGACGTTACAACAGAGACGAATTTAAACACAGATTATGCTTTTCGAAATGAAAAGAGGAAAATTAGATATGTCCTAATTGTCAGTGTATCTAGGGTAACAGTAGTATCAATGATGATACTAAACCTTCGTCTGATATAAAATGCATCATGGTACAGAATTATTTAAGGTAAATATTCATAGCCATACTATACGTCAAACGTTCCTGGTTTCTCTTGAGTTCCTCACGTGAGAAACCGAGCATTACGATATCAGAAAATTTTTTAATTAATCAACTTTCATTGCAAATATTTCAGTTTTATCAGAATAATATGTATTTTCCATTGAAATCTTTTGTGAAAAAAATCAAACTTTTTTTGATTTACCTTGCATATGTAATTAAGTATGTTATTGTACGGAATTATATACCTCATGCCTCATAATAGGTGCACCCTGTAGTCGCATGACTACTAATATATGTACACATAGATTAAGACTCATTATAAGCATTGTACCATCACATTCTTATTTCTAAATCTAAAAGGAAATTATGTTCAGTGTATGTACAAAGCAAACCCACGCACATACCCCACGGTTAAATATAATGCCGAAAACGTCCTTAGTCAATACATGAGGGACCTATATATTAAAAACCTTAAAATGATTCCTTAATTTCTTGGGTGCTACGAGAACTGAATGTCACATAAACCAAAGAGAGAAGCCACGTGAATGGATATAGCTAAAAATTGACAAATACTTTCAGACCAAGTGCTAGAAACAAGTACCTCTTGACATATAGCTATAGTTTATATTAATACAAACCCAAAGCTAATATATATTACCAATCGTTACATCCAATTGCAGCATACATATCAATAAACGAATAAATTATCCTTCATAAAGCTTAGCCATACAAGCAAGGTCATACTGGTTTCTTTTACAATGCCTACCGTAAAAGTATTACCTTACTCTGGAATGCCTTTGAATAGGTTTGATACTGTTCACTGCTTTTGTTTTCCAGTTCTGCAGAATACTTTAGATTTGCTGATATGGAGAATATAATTTCTGCTTTCGTGGACTCTGCAAGAAATAATGGATACAACCAACACGAACATATTGAATAATATAATACAAAAAAATTGTCATTGACGGTACTCAGAACTTTTGTGTTGTATGAAAGGTTCCAGGATATATATATATATATATATATATATATATATATATATATATATATATATATATATATATATATATATATATATATATATATATATATATAGCACTATCTTGAGCTGTATCCAAACCAAAACGTCGTCACCGATACTGCCCTGAACGCCATCCCAGACCTGCCAGTCATGGAGGAACTAGACACTCCGTCCTCCCTGGAAGAGCTAAGAAAAGCCGTCAACTGCCTCGCTTGTAGGAAGGCCCCTGGGAGCGACGGCATCCCACCTGAAGTCCTCAAGAACGGGAAACCAGCACTACTGCAGCCCTTGCACGAACTCCTCTGCCTCTGCTGGGAACAGGGACACATCCCCCAGGACATGAGAGACGCCAACATCTTCACTTTGTACAAGAACAAAGGAGACCGCAGCGACTGCAACAACTACCGGGGCATCTCCCTCCTCAGTATCGTCGGAAAGGCTTTCGCACGTGTCGCACTGGTGCGCTTGCAGACCCTAGCCTCCCTCATCTACCCATAGTCCCAGTGTGACTTCCGAGCCGGCCGGTCAACTGTAGACATGATCTTCTCACTACGCCAGCTGCAGGAGAAGTGTCATGAGCAGCAGATGCCCCTCTGCATTGCCTTCATAGACCTGACAAAGGCGTTTGACCTGGTCAGCCGGAGCGGACTCTTCAGGCTCCTGGAGAAGATCGGCTGCCCCCCACGACTGCTTGCTGTCATCACATCGTTTCACCAGAATATGCAAAGCACAGTGTGCTTCAACGGCGCAACATCAGAGGCCATCCCAGTCGGCAGTGGAGTGAAGCAGGACTGTGTCCTTGCGCCGACCCTCTTTGCCATCTTCTTCTCCATGCTCCTCCAGTACGCCTTCAAGGACTGCAGCGAGGGAGTGTACATCCACACCAGGGCTAACAGCAAGCTGTTCAACATCGCTCGTCTCCGTGCAAAGACTAAAGTCACAGAGGTTCTCATCCGTGAATTGCTCTTCGCCGATGATGCAGCCTTGACATCCCATACGGAAGATGGACTTCAGCAGCTGGTATGTCGCCTCTCCCACGCCTGCAAAGAGTTCGGACTGACCATCAGTTTGAAGAAGACGAATATCATGGCGCAGGATGCAGACTCCCCTCCAACCATCACCATCGATGGGTACAACCTTGAAGTTGTTGAGAACTACACATACCTTGGGTCCACCATCTCCAGCTCACTCTCCATTGATGCTGAAGTGAACGGCAGGATTGCCAAGGCAGCAGCAGTTATGGCCAGACTGAACCAGAGGGTGTGGAACAGCCCCAACCTCACTTAGAAGACCAAACTGCGCGTCTACCAAGCCTGCGTGCTCAGCACACTCCTCTACAGCAGCGAGGCATGGACCACCTACACGAGCCATGAACGGAAACTCAACAGCTTCCACTTGAGATGCCTGCGGCGCATTCTGCGCATCCAGTGGCAGGACAAAGTACCCAACACTGAGGTTCTGGAACGCGCCAGCATGAACAGCATGTTCACCATCCTCAGCGAGAGGCGCCTTCGCTGGCTTGGCCACGTCAAGAGAATGGATCCAGGCCGCATTCCCAAGGACCTGCTATACGACGAGCTAGGAGAGGGCACACGACTGACTGGACGGCCACGTCTGCGTTACAAAGATGTCTGCAAGAAGGACATGAAGACGGCCAACATCAACGTCAACAACTGGGAGAGCTGTGCTGACGACCGCTCCGCCTGGCGCCTTGCTGTCAGACAGGGCGTTCAGAAAGGATAAACACAAACCTCGCTACAAAGAGAACCAGAAGAAAGGCGAAACAACAACATCCTCAACAAGCATCAACGTTCACCTGCAGCAAGTGCAACAGAGACTGTCACTCTAGGGTCGGACTCTTCAGCGACTGGCGAAGGTGCAGATAGAACACCCAACCGGAAGCTACACCATCGTCTCTCGAAGACGGACGGATGCCGACGACGATATATATATATATATATATATATATATATATATATATATATATATATATATATATATATATATATATATATATATATATATATATATATATATATATATATATATATCCGATTAGTATTGAACAGCATTGTCTTGCCTAATTGTTTGGTCAGTCTTAAGATTGTGCTCTAAAAGCCATTTAGTGGCATATTTATACGTATTTATATGTGTTAGTATATAATGTTTGCATTTTGAGCAAAAGCATATTCAAAGCCTTAGACACAGCTATCAAGATGAAGTTTTTCTAATGTTGTTTTCAGAAAACATTCTTACAAACTGAAATGGGCGAGATATTTACTTATGTATTCATCACTGTAGTTTAATGCAAGGGATTGAACATTAGACACAACAAGGTAAGTGTCAGTTAAGAATATAAAAAGTTACATTTCGTAATATACGTTTATGTCTGATAAAGTAACAAAAATGTGCAGCTATATTTGTCTGCAAATTAACTCTAGATATTCATAACTTAAATTAGTTTACAGCCAACAATGTAAATGCAGAATCGATGTAACTTGAATGATATTAAGAAAATGCATACTCAAGCCATATGTTAATGTTCAAGAGGGTGGTCATATATTAAAAGCTCGATGTTCGATTATATTTTCTTGTAATCTGGTAAATTCATGGTGATTAACCAGGACATTTTATTCATTCGTTCATATCATATGGTCGTAAATAATAAACAAATAAGACAATTTCAGCAGGAAAGTATCAGATATGAGCAACGTTAATAATGGATTATTTTTTAATTCGGGCTGTTAGAGAAAGAGTGTCATCTGATAAGAAGGGATCGTAATGTCTATAAGATACGCTTTAAAATCCGTTAGGACATACAATCATTGGCAAAAGCCGGAACCAGGAGCATGGTGTCAGCGGAGGAATAATGTAGACAGAATGGGAAGTCTGTACATTTGATTTGTTCACATTATTGCAATAGGGATGAAAACATTTGAAACATACGTTATGAAACACAGCTTCGATAACCATATCTATCTAACATATAGACTCAATGACACCTATCAAGGCGAATAACAAAAAAGCGTTGAGGGGTTGAATACGACATTCAGTTACGTGATGACGTTGGACACTAAATGTACAGTAAATTAAGGACAATTTTTTGTTTTAAATTATGTATTTCTGAATAGGTAATGCTTGTCCATTTCTTGTCTCAAATTGAACAACACAGGGACATAATTAATGGAGGTAGCAGTGGCAAAGAGAGAAGCGACCAATATAATGCAGGTACTTATATACTAGTAGAATGAATGAGGGTTTAAAAAATACAAAAACAAAACCCACAACAAAATATTTAAGAGATGACGAAACAGCAACCAAAAAATACTTACATATTTATGTAATGATGTTACCCAGGGACACAACCAAAGAAGTACTGGGTGACAATTTACGAGGCTGCATTGCAAATACGCATGATGATATATTAATTTTAACTCGCATGTCTCAACGAAAAACGATGGTCAAAAGTTAAAGTGGCACATTGTTAATTCTCTTTTAACACCAACATAGTAGACTGCACTAGTTAAACATTATTTCATCTTAACAGGATTACAACGACAAAAATTAGGTAACAATTTTAAATGACGTATCAATAAATATGACCTTTACATAAACAGTGTTAAAGGCCGCTAATGAAATGTATTACCCATAGATAAATCTCACATTACATTACAGTCCAATTCTATTGACATAATCTTCGACACAACTTCCGTCTATAACTGATTTACCTACATAAATGAGATTTGAAAAGCAATCTCGATTACAACAATGACTTGATCGACTCGAACTCGTACTGCAAACGTTGCAAAAGCAGCCTGGTTGATCATTAGGAAACGTCCTACTTGCCGAAAACATAACTTCATCCGCTGCTCTTCGTTATTGTGAAATAATGCTTAAGTGATGATGGATAACACGAACGTTTGCTGCTTTGTGAATGCCATATGGTCAGAATAAGATGTTTCAAATTGTCATTTAGTCCGAACAAAGGTCATAGATGTGGTTGGATAAGAATTATATTCATTGAGGTTCCTCCTGTAAATTGCCATCGATGCGGATAAGACAGGTGAGAAATTGAATTCTGAACGTCATCTGAATTGGATTTTAAGTTATGAACATGCAAGTGGTGAAACTGCTTAAAAACTACGCCATAACCCAATCGGTTCATAACCAAGGAACAATTGTAATTATGGAAGAAGGAGGTTGTGCGATTACATAATATACCAACATTATGTGCATGTCGCTGGAGTGACACAGGCATACGCACACGGCAACTAACTCACGCCATCACTTATAACCCATACGCAGCTGGATAATCTGATCAAACAACAACTTACCTAGCTTAATCTGTTTCAAAGGAGGAATTGTAGTAATATGAGTCGTAGGGGCTTCTGAAAATAAAATGTGCCATGCGGTAATGAGTCAATATATAAAAGAGATGCTCTAAAATGTCATAATAATTTTGAAGTTGATGCTAATCTCCATCTCCATCTTTAGCTCAATCTCTATGGATATTTGACAACGCATCTATCTGTCAGTCACATAGTCAATGTAAACATCAATTAAACAGTCTTAAAATGAAAGAATATATAAATGGTTACATTATAGCTCTTTTAATGAACACTCAAAGCTGTAAAGTATAATACAGTTTCACAGTTAATACGTATATATTCATACACACGATATGCCATAGAGTGGCTTAGTGATCAAACGATTGAACGATTGTATATTTATTTCGAAAACACTGACGTTTTGAGTCATTATTTTATATTACGTGCTAGATTCGAGTAAAGAAGTGGCATGTTGTTGTTTGTTTTATTATTTATACGCATTACTGGAATAGTTACTGAAAACACATAATAAGGCCGGTATCGAGATGAAATAAACGAAATATAATGTACTGGCAGTAAACGTAGACTAGGATGAATGGTGAATTTATCATGAATATTGCAAATATATCATATACGGTAACTATTTAAAACGTTGATCTAAAGAAAGACTAGCTTACCAAGGTAAACTCGGAACACACCAATGTTATATTTGAGAATTGGTACAAATAAACATATGTATGTAAAAATAAAATGCTTGTTGCCACTGACAAATGTTCAAAGAAACACAACTGTTCCACAATTAAGATGATATATGTCAAGCAACAGTGGAATCTATTCTAAAATGTAGGTCGCTATAGTTTGTGACTACTCCCCACCCTACAGTTTGTAACCCGTGAAGACGGTCTCAACGTTACAGACCGCTTGCATACAAGATAATGTAAAGTCTGGATTGAGTTAATTTAGAAGTAACTAATCGTTGTGAAGGTATCGACAAATCAAACAAAACTAAAGCCAATTTTTGTAAACTAGACAGTGTGCAATGTTGTAAGCATGCAAAAATACAATGCAATTAAATTGTAAATATGAAAGGGCATGCCTGTTCGGGAGCACCTATAATTTTTAAAGTATCATGAATGTGCAGATATAAACAATAGAAGCTGCCTTTGTTTGAATATATTTATGTAATTTTTGTAGAACCTTTAAAATATCCAACTAAGTATGCCTAATTGTGGGATGAAATTTTATCTCGCAACAATTTTCCATTAATATGCGTTAAATGCGTCCTTGTTTTACGAACACGACACGTTAATATTTGTATGGTGTTGTAAGTATCAACTGCGTACAATATGCAAATAATTAAATATCAATGATTGAGTTAGAACTAAAGCCCATTGGAAACATGAAAGATAACATTAGGACGTTTGTGATGCTTTATATTTAATCTTGCAAGGTTACTATGATAGTCTCCGCCTACTTGGATATCTGGCATGAACCTGTTGTTTTATATTCGATGTCACACATATTCATTTAACATACTAATATATCGTGTTTATAACAATCAAACGTAAGCAATGGCTTATTTGACTGAGCGTTGACAAGGAAGGACACTCGAAAATCGATGTGAGTGAGTGAAAATTTCCAATAGACGTCGGATAATTTCTTTATGGTTAAGCTCGTCAATAATAATTATATTATCAAGCACGCTGGTAAGACATCTACATTTCCATAATACTTTTGCTGTTCTTAATCCATATGTAAGCTCTCAGTAAAGTTAAGAAAATAAGTTCTCTTGTTATGATAATTCATGTTTGCAACATATCGTTTATAGGAAAGCTGATGATGTTAATTCCAAATGCAGCATTTCCTCAATGGAAGCCAATGTATCAAACATACTCAGTCATGAACTATCAAATCATTTTTGAAAGTTTATTATGGTGTTGTTCGTTATTGATAAGTATTCGTTGTCTTCTGTATGTATCGATACCGTTCTGTAATGTATGACTAGCTTTCATTGCATTACATAAATTAATTTGCTACTTATTAGTATATTGTGATATTGCGAACAGCGTGTATGCTTGTTTACGTTTAGAACATCTTTAAAAGTTTGCAAGATTCAACATGTTTTAATCATGTCACACATTTTAATGACTATGGGATCTATTGCCAACACCTAGCTCTCATGTGAGATATAGTAATACGATATTTTATTTTCTTCCTAAAGCTCAGAAAACACTCATTGACTACGATTATGTTTCAGCATACAACTGATAAATGTTTCCAAAACGAAAATAAGTTTCATCTAAATGCATCTAATGCTCACGATGCCTTGAACACGTATACTTTTGTGAGAAAACAATGATTGACTACGCTTGTATGTCCAAGTATAAATTGCCAATTAATTCGATGCAGAAAGATAGATTTTATCTAAATACATTTAAATGTCAAGATGACTAGAGCATGTATACGTTTGTCCAACTTTCTTTTGTAATTGCCATCCTCACGTAGCTAACGTTCATACTATTAAAAATAGAACAAATAGCATACAAAAGCGTGTAGGACAAAAATTTGGGAATTCTACACAGTCAAGGACTTAGAATATACAGACGACAACGAGTTTTATGTGTTCTGATAGTCGAATTCAGCACATTCTTATAACTTCAAGTAAGTAAACAACACACATGATAAGAATTTATTTTCGTCCAGACCATCTCCAGAAAACTAAAAAGGGCACTTTTCCAAATTGTACATAATATGTTCTATCAGATTAGATGATATAGAGACTTTGGAATCTTAACAAACAGAAGAAAATGACAAACAATAAAATGACTCCTATGGTACAGTCCATTTGCATTTATTATGGTATTACTTCTTTGAGTTACATGAGGATAAAATTGATGTAAAAGTTCAAAGCTGAAATATTCATTATTGGGGTTCTTGCACTATTGTGTCACTTCAATTACGGAAAAACGTGCTTAGATCTGGTAGATATGTCAGGCAGATTTTAATCAATGATACATTGTTCGTCTTGCTGAGATAGCTTATCCTGTCTGTGCTCTAAATTTTGTTGAACTAGAAGCCACTCCTTGAATGCGACCGACCAAATATACATTATGAAATGACCGAGAAATTTAGTTTGTTTGAAATGTCATATGAGTAACATTAGAACAAAATTAACTAAAGTCACGCTGATGTACTGTTCAACCAGACAATATATATATTTTTATTATCCATATTGGAATATAGTCTTTCAGAAAATAAAATCTATGTATTTGTATCTCTTACTATTCGTGGCTTCATTTGAAAATGCCACAAATCAGTCTTGAGATTTAAGTGTTTTGTGTTAAACAACAATGAAGTAATTATTTGTATACATATATATGAATACATACATCCATCCATCCATCCATCCATCCATCCATCCATCCATAAATACATACATACACACACATACATCCATCCATCAATTAATCTATACATACATACATACAAACATGCATGCATACATACATACATACATACGTACATACATACATACATATATACATACATACATACATGAACTTACATACATACATACATGCATACATACGTACATACATACATACATACATACATACATACATACATGCACACATACATACATACATACATACATACATACATACATACATACATACATACATACATACATACATACATATATAGTAGTGTCCACCTGTTCACCCCAATACACCATGGATTCTCCCATTTGTCTGGTCTTGACTGGTTTAACAGGACATATAACAGATTTCATTGTATAGTATAAGTGATCTGGTCTTATCCACTTTACATCATACCTGGGCAGGTTTATACGGGTTGCAAATCTTTACAAAAACTATGCCGAACGTTCTGATGACAAAGCTATGAGAGAGACGTATTTATCATGCGCTGATTAGTCCCTACCGTGCAGATAAAAACAATTGCGCTGTGCACTTAAAACTGACAGATATCTTCATATACGCGCCAGGTTCGTAAATGTAAGAATATGATTCAACGTGTCCGTCATTTTCTCTTGATGTCATCGAAATAAATGTAAAGATTAAATAAACATGAATATTTGATGCTGATAATTTGCTGATAGACTGTGCATGGGAACAACGTTTCTTATAAATGACATATAAACCCTACGCCTCGTTTATGATGTATCACTGTTAATTTCGAATGGTTGAGATCTTCCCTCATAACGAAAGATGATGATCATTATTTTGTTTAAAAACAGTAAAGTGAATCTCTGGAGAAAATGAGGCGGATGGAAAGATAAGAATATTTTTGCGTCCAAATCTGGTCAGAACTGAGATAAAATATTATGAGACAACAAAAAGAACAGTGTAATTTACTTTCCGTTGTCCGACATTCCTTACATTCAAATCGTTATTAATGGAGATGACCCTATATTGTCAAGGGCGATGAATCTGCAGTGATGTACTTGGAACTTAGATGAAATAATAAACTCTGAGACACTCTGTTTCCAAACGCAGGAACTATGCGTAATCATCGTTTGCAATAGATATATATATATATATATATATATATATATATATATATATATATATATATATATATGTTATATATATATATATATATATATATATATATATGTGTGTGTGTGTGTGTGTGTGTGTGTGTGTGTGTGTCTGTGTGTGTGTGTGTCTATATCTTTTTAAAATTTTCTTACATCGTTGAAGACAATGAAATTTTCGGGTATCTTTGCCTATAATAACGACTAAACTAAAATATATGATACTGTTTCGTCGTTTTAAATAAAACTATGTCTTATACTGTTTCATCATTTTAAATAAAACCATATCTTATTCTTACATATTTCTTGAAGGCACGACAAATTATATTGGGGTGGGCAAGATAAAGTGAAAACACATTAAATAACAAATGCATATATTGCAATTAATACATTATCAAATCATACTCACTCTTAAAATAATTTAGTATGCATTTTATGCAATGTGTTGTTTTCTAAACAGTTGAGGGTGAAAGAATTATAGCATAAAACAATTTTTGGCTATAACAAGTTGTTGAACACCTATAGAATAAAGTCTATACATTTTCAGTCACTCGTTTTCATCTGGAGCACAAATGTCACGATATAGTTCCATAGCAGATGGATCAAATAACTAAATGGTCGATTGACGTGACTGAGAATGGAACACGTAGAAGCGAAGGAAACTAACCAAAACTAAAGACTGTTCAACTGATAATTGTAGAGAAAATTACAATACGGAGTAACAAGACGCAGTGAATAAACACAGGAAATCACTGCAAATCGGTTTCCTGAGACAGGCAGACAGATAGACAGACGAACAGACAGACAGAAAACTGAAAAACAAACAGAGAGACAGTGGCAGAGAGAGGATATTTCTTCGTAGGAGTAAATTATACAAAACATATATTAATCAAAACCTACGGTTTAAGCTGTATTACCGAGTAAGTGCAGAACATAACTTGAGAGAGATAGAGAAGGAAATGCCAGCTCATTACTCGAATGTAAATGTAAATATAAATATTTTATTCCTGTCCTTCTGTCCACGTGTTGTCTTATGAAGATGTTAACATAACTGAGTTATTTGTTTTAGTCATTCCAAGATTATTTTCCTTTGAAAGCGAGGAAATCGAACGAATCATAAGAGTTCATATCTTGATTGAAGTTGCAAATATTTCATTCATAATATATTCATCTTTCTTATTTATTTTGTTACTTTCAAGGGAACTGATAGCGATAAATATTATTTAAGCATCCTTAAAGTTGAACCCTCTGGAGGAGATGGATCAAAAACACAAGGTACCCGCTCGTAAAATCGTTTCCATTAATTCTTATTCATTGTTGATTCTCTCTATTTATATCGGTACGTTAGGTGCACTTCAAAAACTTCCAACATTCAAGACAGTTTTTGATTAAGATTAGGTTTTTAAACTTAATATCTCGTTTTCACTAAACAAACTTTGGATATCGAATCCTTTGGGCATACCTGTTAATTGTTCTCACTTTCACGATGTCATCCCTGTTTCTCCCGGTTTAATTCAAATTTGATATTATGAGGTATACAATGACAAATAAGGTCAAGTGTTTCAAAAGTGATTCAATTTAATGATTTTTCTTGAAACTTCCTGCATGCGTTGAATGCTCATAGGCAAGTTATGAATAAAACTGGCAAGTGTTTGTTTCCATTCTTATCATTGTTTACCACCTATAAACCACGTTGGAAACAAATGTCAGTAAAGGTACAATAATAGAAGTATTGCTGTTTCGATGCGATATTGCAATAGTGAGAATAAATTACGGTCTCCCATACGACAGTATTTCTTTGTGGTAACTGTTAAACCTTGTCTTTGTACCGACGTGCCGCCTCCGGAAGACGTTAATGTCGATGGATGAACAATCGAAGTCAGTCCTAGTTTTTACTTTCCTTCAAAATTGTTCAATAAGGAAAACTGTTTAAAGCATAAACGTTTTATCTTTCTTCCATATATATCCCCTTAATGTTGATATTTTTCTGCAAAGGTACATCACATCCGTCATTATTCCAAAACATTTATTCCCCGCATTCGAAATGACAATGCGCTAGATCGTTTTTGATTTCCTACTTTCCCTAAAGATACTTGTCATGTGGATTCTGTTTGATATGCACGTGACATTCCTTTAATCTCTAGGCCTTCATCCTCTCTGTTTCTGCCCGACTACAGCCAGTTTCAACGAATGTCAAATGGCGTGGTGAAGCAATTCTAAGATCTTGACACATGATTCAATTTAAGTACTTTCATAGAAAGGTCCTATTCTTATAGTATATTCCTCGAAGAATTTCAAATGAAAATGTCACGAGTTTGTTTCGATTATTTTGTTGATCACGTATATAACACGATTTGAAATAAACTTGGAAAAGGTATGATAATATAACCTTAACTTTACAATGCGGTGTTCTACTATTTACAATAAATAATATACCCATACTCTGTTCATTAAATGGTGTGTTTTGTTGATATTTTATCAACCTTGTCATTCTATCCATGTGTCGGATGAAGAATACGTGACCATCAATGACCGAGGAATGTATGTCATCCCTAGATTATCTTTCATAAGCAACTGTTCAATCTGGAGAATCACTTATTTTAATATTCCTGGTGTCGAATGTTAAATTTTTAAGGTACACAGCGATCATCTTTCTACATTTTGTGTCAATTTATTGTGAACAATTCAATGTAAAATGGTCATACTTAAATTTATGGTTCGTGCAATTCCCGTTCCTGTCTTGATAGTGACAGTTTCACGTAATCGATATTTATATTTTTCATTATTGCTTGTCCCTGTACAAAACCTCGAATGACTCGTAGAATAAGATGCAGAAAAAAGTAATATTGATTTGCGATGTTTTTTTGTCCCGTTGAGGAAAATTGACCTAATATCAGTTGATTCCTTAGAGATATTTTATTCATGTTAATATACTCAAGTGTTGTGTTATGAAGACGCGAACATGAGCTACGTGTTTTCGTCTGCTCGAGATTAGTTTCATTTTAAAACTGTTCAGTCACAGAAATCGTATGTTCTCATATCTTGATTGAAGTTGCAAATGTTTGAAGTCTGATGTAATCATCTTACATTTTTGTTACTTTCAAGACAACTATGTTCGATAATTATTATATACTCATTTATTATCTCATTAGCGGATCCCGCAGGAGGAGACATATCAAGAACAGAAGGTAGCCTTTCGTGAATTCCTTTCCATTAATGATTTGTAGAAAGACATAAGCTTTGCAAATGTATGAAAATCGACCTTGGAGGTCATCAGAAGAAAGACCCAAACAAGAAACTGTATTGCAAGTTAGAATGTTAGAAAGGGGGTGGAAATAGTGGGACGTTCAATGTACTATATTGAAAGTAAAAACGGCCATGTCAGTTCAAAGGCGAAGGAGAAATTAAATTCTGACGAAAGGCCGATTTAACTGTTCGACGAAAGTTGAGCAAAAATACGTGTTTTATATGCAGCGTTATCAAAAACTGAATCAACTATTGTTCTGGTTATAGTGACATTTGTTGTTATTAATATTTCAAAATTCATACTCCATTTCTTACTCCAGCTGAATATTTTGACACAATCCAAATTTTCGTGAAAATTGTAGCTATGTGGTTATTTTTAGGCAAACAATCAGGGTAAATATTGATTTGAATTATTTGTTGCTTTCCTTGTTGAACACGTGCGTTTACTAACGTTTGTAAAAGGTGCAAACAAAGAAACTGCCAGAGATATAAGTAGAATATTTCAAACCAGAGATAATATGCACCTTGGTTGTGCACCCCACAGGTAATGTGGGGTGCACAATCTCATTCCACCAACATGTTGTCCCATGGCAGCATGTTGGTGGAAAGAGACGATTACAAATCTCCATTTGAGGAAAACAGAGGTCTTACGCGATCTATCCTCGGTAGCGAACTGTGCAGTGCAAACTAAATTACTCTCACTTGCATCTCACTTGAAATTCACCGAGGACTATACCACAGAAAGACGAGGTTTCAATGAAAGTACTTAAATTGCCTCACTGATATATACTTTCGAATTGCAAGATCATGCCACACGTCATTCTTTCAAAACTGATCCGAAACGGGGAGGAACGGGTAGGATACAGGCAACGTGCATTGTAAAACGAATCCACGGGAGAGATATATTCTGTCAAAAGAGGATTCAAAAGTATAAAAGGGCGAGATCAATCACTTCGATCCGGGTTAGTTTTCCGAAGAATAGTTGGCATACAGATATGAATAAGGAATCACAAAGAGGGAGAAGACTTAAATGGAAGGACTTTAAGAGATGTTACCTTGTGTTGTTTTTCCTTTTTCATTAACATCAGCAGCTAAGGAAATAATAAACTATCATATAACATTAAGAGAAAATTGTCTTCAAAGTGACAGAAATGCAATACAAATTGTTACGTTCTACCAAAGATGATATAGATTTGCAAAATACTATCAAATAATGTGATTGTTGTGACTAGCTAATTTTACAAGTTAAACCATCTCCAGGTAAAGACCATAATTCATGCGTATATGTTCAAGTCTTCCTAAGACAACACCATGGTGGAAAGATGGGATTACAAGTCAATATTTGAGGAAAAAGGGCGTATTAGGTTATCGCTCTCCAGTAGCCAACAGTGCATCGCAAACTACATTACTTTCACTTTCATCCCATTGGAAATTGTCCACTATTACACCACATGATTAGGACGTTTCTATAAAAGTACATGCATTGAATCACTGGTCTATACGTTCGAATTGCAAGATCATGCCACACGTCATTGTTTCGAAACAGACCCGAAACGGCGAGTAACAGGGAGCATGCAGTCAACCTTCATTGTAAATAGAATCCACAGGACTAATATATGATGTCAAGAAAGCATTCAATAGCATAAAAATGCGAGATCAATCAAATCGAAATCTGGTGGTTTTTGGAAGGATAGGAAGGCAGGCGTTCACACGGATAAGAATAACGGACGGCAAATTGGAAGATTGTTTAAAAGGAGGGACTTCACGAGAGGTTACCTTGTGTTGTTGATCCCTTTCCATCCACATGAGGAGCTGCAGAAATAATACAAGATCACAGTATGTTATCCGAAATTGTCTTCAAAGTGATATAAATGCAAGACTAATTATCACGTTTTACCTAAGACATTATACATTTGCAAAAAAATATCCAATTATGCGATTGTTGTCATTTCCTAATTTTAAAAAGAAAACATCGCCTGCTGCCTACGAGTCATTATCATTTACATTCATTTCCTCCCAAGACAGCACGTTGGTGGAGAAACGGGATTAAAATTCTGCATTTGAGGAACAACTCAGAATTAGGCCATCCGAACCTTTTAGCCAACAATACACAAAAAATAACCCTACTGTCCCTTGCATCCCTTTTGGACACATACTGTTATAGATGCTATTATCAAACTGATTGAAACAATCTCGTGACATTTTCATTACAAATGCAGCAACTGGATTTCTTGGGATAATGAGTGAGAGTTTCAACTTTTGCAGAAACAATGTCAACATTAAGGTGGCATACATGGAAGAAAGATGTAAAGTTTATACTTTGTACATTTAAAACCGCAAACTTGAATATCAAGTTGAATATCAAGACGCATGTGTCTCCTGTTTGACTATATTTGAAATCAAAGACAAGCTAGGGCTGATTTTCTTTCTTCAGATATTGACAGTCATGTCGTCCAGAGATGGTACATGGGTAGAAAGACATTGCAGTGAACAATAGAGCCCCTCATAGCGTCATCACTTTAAACACAAATGTGCAACCATTTCTGTAAGTGTCACTCTACATCGAGTGATTACTTTTTGTTCTATTTACATACCACTAAACACCAACCTCCCAACAAATGAATTAAGCACTCTTGTTCAACAACTTCTTGTACCATTTGTTTTACTCGGTGGCCATAACATTTTATGGGGATCAAACTACACAAGCGACAGGGGCACAAAGGTTGAAGATTTCATTACTAGACACGATTTGTGTCTATATAACGCCAAATCTCCGACATACTTACACCCAGGAACGGACACATACTACATTTGGATTATAATTGGAAGGTCGCTGATGACGTCCACAGCAGTGGTCACTTTCCAGTCTCTCTTAAGAACACTAACATCACAATTGATGACGCAATTCCAGAGTGGAATTTAAAGAAGGCTGCCTGGGCCAAATTTGAAACTCTTTGTACAGCTAGGATTAACAGGAATACCGTCCTAAACGACAATGACCATATTCGACAATTTACATCCGTCTTAATTGAAATTGCAGAAGAATCCATTCCTAAGTCATCACCGAACTGCAAAAGAACCCCAAAACCGTGGTTCACCAAAGAATGTAAAGAATCCATTGGACAACGCCGAGAATCACTGAAAAAATTTAATAATCATCCAACGCCTGAAAAATTTAACGAAGTACCGTGTCGCTCGGTCCAATGCTCGCAGTACGATTAAAGAAAGTAACAGAGTATCATGGAAAAAAATATGTTTCAACTTTAATTCTCGTTCCTCCATAAAGTAAGTGTGGGACCCTATCCGCAAAATGAATGGAAAGGGAAAACACAATTCTCTCCGACATCCGAAACTAAATAACAACAATTTCAATACCAAACATGAAACAGCCAATATTCTTTCTGATTGTTTCTCTAAAAATTCCTCATCGTCCAACTATTCAGAAGCTTTCAGAAGATTAAAAACCCCAAAAGAAAAGACACGATTGAAATTCACATCGAATAACTCAGAGAGTTATAACCAACCGTTTTCATTGTCCTACCTTATGGAATCATTGAATAAGACCCATGATACATCCGCTGGGCCTGGCGATATACATTACCAGTTTTTGAAACACCTTCCAGAACCATCATTAACAGTTCTTCTGCAAATCTTGAATGATTTATATATTACTGGTAATGTACCAAAAATTTGGAAAGAAGCAAGAGTAATACCAATTCCCAAACCAGGCAAAGATAGCGCAGATCCTACCAACTATAGACCCATATCACTGACTAGCTGCTTATGCAAAACAATGGAACGAATGATCAATTCTCGGCTTGTATGGTATTTGGAAATCAACAATTTAATATCTCCTCTCCAAAGTGGCTTTTGTTATAGTAGTAGCACCAGTGATCATCTAATTAGACTGGAAACATTTTTTTCGCGGCGCTTTCGTCAAGAAGGAACATTTAGTAGCGGTTTTCTTTGACTTAGAAAAGGCCTATGACACGACATGGAAGTACAGAATACTAAATGACTTGCACGATCTGGGTGTAAAAGGCCGTCTGCTGTCTTTCATATCAAACTTTCTCTCAGACAGAGAATTCAAGGTACGAGTGGGCTCCACCCTCTCTGATATGCACGATCCAGGGCAGTATCTTATCTGTGACGCTTTTCAACATAAAAATTGATAGCATCACCAAGTGTCTGGCTCCTGGTGTGGATTGCTCTTCATATGTTTATGACTTCTAATATGTTATAGATCAAAGCACATGCATACAATTGAAAGACATCTTCAGCAAAATATCAGCAAGATTCAAAATTGGGCCAATACTAACGGTTTCATATTCTCGAAATCAAAAACAGTATATATGTATTTCTGTCAGTTACTAAGACATCATGATGAACCTAAACTCACGCTGGACGGAACACCTATTCCAGTTGTTGAGGAAACAAACTTTTTAGGTCTTATCTTCAACAGGAAACTGATTTTTATTCCACACCTTAAGCATTTGAAAGCTAAATGCTTGAAATTTCTAGATTTACCTAAAATAATAGCGCACACTTACTGGGGTGCTGGTAGAAAAGTCATCCTCAGTTTATATAGAACGTTTACACGCTCCAAACTAGACTATGGTTGCGGTGTTGATGGTTGAGCTAGGAAGTCCTATTTGAAGATGCTTGACCCAATTCATCATCCAGGAATTTGACTCACTCTGGGAGCATTTAACACATCCCCGTGCGAAAGCCTACTCGTTGAAGGGAACGAACCACCAATATCACATCTTAAAGAAATGCTTTCCACACAGTATGCTCTCAGATTAAGATCAAACCCTCTGAATCCTGCTTTTCAGCTGTTTTTCAACCCAAATACAAAACCTTATATGAAAATAAACCAAACGCCACACCTACCTTTGGCATTCGAATATTACCATGCCTTGACAGTACCAAAATTGATCTTTCAAAAATTCAGAAAACGTCCGTCTTCGAAACACCTCCCTCGCTACTACAACAACCAAAAGTACTTTTTACTTTACACGATGGAAAAAAAATCGGAGACAGACCCTTCCATCTTCCACAACTCTTATCATGATCTCCTCGCCCAATTTGAAAATTATGCAAGAATATATAATGATGGATCAAGAGGTAAGGAAAAGGCTGCTGCAGACTTCGTTAGTGGAAAACACACAACCAAAGTTCGCTTGCCAAATGGTACATCAATGTCCTCAGCCGAAATCAGAGCAGTAGACCTTGCTTTGCAATATATTGAAGACAAACGTATTTTAAACAGCATCATCTTCTCCGATTCACTATCAGTACTTCAGTCACTACATAATAGAACACTGGAGAACCCATTATTAGCCAATATTCTCCTCAAACATATTAAGCTTAGTACATCCCACAATATATTATACTGTTGGTTACCCAGCCATATTGGAATTAAAGGTAATGACTAAGTAGACCGCGCTGCAAAAAAGGCCCTATCACTAGAACCATCTGATTTTAAAATACCGTATACTGATTTTAAACGTAGTATCAAAGAATGTTTACGTCAGAAATGGCCGGCATCATGGAATGATGCAGTGAATAGTAAACTTCATGCCATCAAGCCAACCCTAGGAGAATGAACTCCTTCTTACAGAACGGTCCGTAGGAAGGAGGTAGTCATTGCAAGAATTCGAATTGGTCATACTTATTTAACCCACTCCCACATACAAAAAGGAGAAGACCCACCAGAATGCATTTCTTGCAACGAACCATTCACCGTTAAGCACGTTATGTTGGAGTGTTTCGATCTCTAATCTACGCGTGATCAGTATTACAATGTGCATAACATTAGGGTGCTCTTTGATACAGTGAGCATGTCTTATATTATAAAGTTCCTGAAAGAAGTAAACATTTATTATAAACTATAGCTTTTATGCTATCACCTTGAGCAGTTTTATGTGCTATTCATACCTTCCCTAAATTTTAATTACCATTCATCTATCTTCATTATCGTATACGAGTTACATTCCCCTTTGAACAGGAAGCTTTATTTATTTACCAACGTGTCCATCTTATCGTTTTTCTTTCACCTTTTACCACTTTTCAATGACCAAATATATAAAGTTTTGTATGGAGTTAAATTTCCTAACAGTGCTCGTGCGTCGTAAAATTTAAATCAACCAACCCGCCATGTTTTCAGTTGCATCTTCATCGGCAGGTCCTTCCAATGTTTCTTCAAGAACAAGCAATAATGAAAAATAATCAAAAGATTTCCGGATCTTTTCTTTATATATTCAGGCACGTAAATTGCACAAATCATAAATGATGGTATGATCTTTTTTTCCCTACCAAACACTTACACTAAGTCACTTGTCCAAACATTCGACTTGTGTCACCATGGCCAAATGTCATTCGTTCAAAATTGACCCCAATCGGGCAGAAACAGAAAGATCGTATGCAATGTGATTAAAGGAAAGGTACATGCATAGTGACAAGAATCCGATGACAAGTATGTTTTTGTGAAAATAGGATTCAAAATTATAAACAAGCGAGATCAATCATATCGGGATGTGGTGATCTGAGGAAGAATATGAAGGAAACCTTTCACACAGATATGAATTAGGACGGGAAATTATGAATAAGACTTAAAAGGAAGGATTTGACGAGCCGTTACCTTGTGTTGTTGTGTCAATTTCATCAACAATAGGAGCTAAATGAGTGAAAACAGATAATATAACATTAAGCGAGAATTGTTTTCAAAGTGATAGAAATGCGTGACAAATTGTTACATTTTACCAACAACATTATAAGCTAGCAAACTAATGTCAAAATATGTGATAGGTTTGATTGAATAATATTAAACGCATAACCATCTCCTGCTTTCGACGACATAGCATCCAGTTATGTCCATCTCTTCCTAAGACATCATGTTGGTGGAAAGAGACGATTACAAATCTACATTTGAGGAAACCAGAGGTATTACGCCATCTATCCTCAGTAGCCAACTGTGCATCGCAAACTAAATTACTCTCACTTGCATCTCACTCGAAATTCACCTGGGACTATACCACAGAAAGAAGACCTTTCAAGATAAGTACTTAAATTGCCTGACTGGTATATACTTTCGAATTGCAAGATATGGCACACGTCATTCATTCAAAACTGATCCGAAACGGGGAGGAACGGGTGGGATACAGGCAACATGCCTTGTAAAAAGAATCCACGGGACAAATATTTCTTGTCAAAAGCGGATTCAAAAGGATTAAAAGGCGACATCAATCACTTCGAACTGTGTTAGTTTTCGGAATGATACTTTGGTACACAGTTATGTATAAGGAATCACAAAGATGGAGAAGAGTTTAAAGGAAGGACTTTATGAGATGTTACCTTGTGTTGTCGTTCCTTTTTCATCCAGATGAGGAGCTAAGTAAATAATGAACGATCATATAACATTAAATTAAAATTGTCTTCAAAGTGACAGAAATGCAGGACTAAATGTTACGTTCTACCAAAGATAATATAAATTTGCAAAAAACTATCAAATGATGTGATTGTTGTGACTAGATAATTGTACAAGTTAAACCATCTCCAGCTAAGGACGATATTTCATGCCTATATGTTCACGTCTTCCTAAGACAACACCATGGTGGAAAGACAGGATTACAAATCAATATTTCAGAAAGTACGATATATTAGGCTATATATCCACAGCAGACAAATGTGCTTCGCAGAAGTACATTACTTTCACTTTCATCCCATTGGAAATTCCCCACTCTTACACCACATGCTGAGGACGTTTCTATAAAAGTACATACATTGAATCACTGGTTTGTACGTTAGAATTGCAAGATCATGACACACGTCATTGTTTCAAAACAGGTATGAAACGGGGAATAACAGGGAGGATACAGGAAACGCTCGTTGTAAATAGAATCCACGGGACAAATATGTTGTGAAAATAGGATTCAAAAGTATGAACAAGAGAGATCAATCAAATCGAAATCTGGTGGTTTTTGGAAGTATCGGATGTCAGACGTTCACACGGATAAGAATAACTGACGCCAAATTGGAAGAAGGTTAAAAAGGAGGGACTTCACGAGAGGTTACCTTGAGTTGTTGATCCCTTTCCATCCACATCAGGAGCTGCAAAAATAATACAATATCACATTACGTTATTCGAAAATTGTTTTCAAAGTGAAAGAAATGCAAGACAAATTATCACGTTTTTCCAAAGACATTATACATTTGCAAAAATATATCAAATTATTCGTTTGTTGTCATTTATTAATTTTAAAAACAAAACCATCGTCTGCTACCTGCGATGCATCATCCATTTACATTCATTTCTTGCCAGGACAGCACGTTGTCGGAGAAACAGGATTAAAATTCTGCATTTGAGGAATAATTCAGAATTAGGCCATCCAACAATATTAGCCAACTGTGCACAGAAAATAATCCTACTGTCACTTGCATCCCCTTGGACACATCACCTTATACATGTTATTATTAAATTAATATAAACGATCTCGTGACAGTTTCATTATGAATGCGGCGACGGGAATTCTTGGTATAATGACTGATAGAATGAACCTTTGTGGAAACAATGTCAACATTAAGGTGACACGCACGAAAGGAAGATGAAAAGTTTATACTTGTACATTTAAAACGGCAAAATTGAATATCAAGACCCATGTTTCTCCTGTTTGACTATATTTGAAATCAAAGATAGGCTAGTTCTGATTTACATACTTCAGATATTGACAGTCATGTCGTCCAGAGATGGCAAATGGGTAGAAAGACAAGTTGTAAGAAATAATAGCAACAAATACTCCATTTGAGGCGTTTTCTGGGAGAGCGACATTTCTTCTCAATATTGCCATATATATCCAAAAGGCAATACTTATGTTATTGTATCTTTCCTGGCATTTGTTTCCAACGTGGTTCATAGGTGATCAGAATGACAATAATGGAAGAAAACTATTGATACTTTCATTCATAACTCGCATACGCCGATTCCATAAGTATAGGAAGTTTGAAGGAAAGTACTTAAATTCGATCACTTTTGTACATTTTCCATGTTCTGCCATGCTATACCTCATCTCTTCAGAAATGGTTTAAAGCTGCTTGAAACAGTCATGGTATCGAGAACGTGAAAACAAAATTAACAGTCTTGCAAATCAGAATCCACATCAAGAGTTTGTTCAGTGAAATTGAGATATGGAAATGTAAACAAAATTGATTAGTCTTACTAATGTGCTGATTGTTCGATTTTCCGGAAGACTGCTTTACCAACCGATAGAAATAAAGACAATCAATTAAACGGAAGCATTAATGGAAAGGATTTTACAAGAGGATCAGTTGTGTTATTCATTCGGTTCCTACAGCTGGATCATCTTAAGAGATAAACAATCATTGTACAATAATTATCGACAATTGTTTTAATTGAATTATCAAAAATGTACTAAATCTGAATACAGCCTTATTTATACATCTACAGCTTGATCAAAGACATCAAAGCATATGATTTTGATTTCCTCGTCTTAAAAGAAAACTAATCTCATGCTGCAGGAAAGAAATAATTTCATTATGTTTGCGTCCTCATAACACAGCACGTGGGTAGGGCAGTAACAATTAATATTTGAATTCGAGGAGTGAACTGTCATATATCATATTTCCTGAATGTGACAGGAGCGCATCGCAAATCTACATTGTTTTCAGATGCATCTTCCTCGGCAGGTCCTTCCAATGTTTCTTCAAGGACATTCAATAATGAAAAATATTAAAAAGATTTCAGGATCATTTCCTTAAAAATTCAGCCACCTAAATTGCATGAATCATAGATTATGGTATGATTTTGTTTTGTTTCTACGAATTGTCGACTGTAACATGACACACTGTGAAAAAAGATAATCACTGCAACCTTAAAAATTTACACTTTGATACAAGGATATGAAAAGAAGCGATTATTCAGATTCATTAGGATTGATTCAAAGATAATCTTGGGATGACTTTATACATCAGTCTTTGACGGTCACGTAGATCGTTTTTTCTTTTTTTTTTTTTTGTCAAAAGCGGATTCAAAAGGATTAAAAGGCGAGATCAATCGCTTCGAACTGTGTTAGTTTTTGGAATGATACTTTGGCACACAGTTATGTATAAGGAATCACAAAGATGGAGAAGAGTTTAAAGGAAGAACTTTATGAGATGTTACCTTGTGTTGTCGTTCCTTTTTCATCCAGATGAGGAGCTAAGTAAATAATGAACGATCATATAACATTAAATTAAAATTGTCTTCAAAGTGACAGAAATGCAGGACAAATTGTTACGTTCTACCAAAGATAATATAAATTAGCAAAATACTATCAAATGATGTGATTGCTGTGACTTGCTAATTGTACAAGTTAAACCATCTCCAGCTAAGGACGATATTTCATGCCTATATGTTCACGTCTTCCTAAGACAACACCATGGCGGAAAGACAGGATTACAAATCACTATTTGAGGAAGTAGGATATATTAGGTTATATATCCCCAGTAGACAAATGTGCTTTCCAAAATGCATTACTTCCACTTTCATCCCATTGGAAATTCCCCACTCTTACACCACATGCTGAGGACGTTTCTATAAAAGTACAAACATTGAATCACTGGTCTATACGTTAGAATTACAAGATCATGACACACGTCATTGTTTCAAAACAGGTATGAAACGGGGAATAACAGGGAGGATACAGGAAACGCTCGTTGTAAATAGAATCCACGGGACAAATATGTTGTGAAAATAGGATTCAAAAGTATGAACAAGAGAGATCAATCAAATCGAAATCTGGTGGTTTTTGGAAGTATCGGATGTCAGACGTTCACACGGATAAGAATAACTGACGCCAAATTGGAAGAAGGTTAAAAAGGGGGGACTTCACGAGAGGTTACCTTGAGTTGTTGATCCCTTTCCATCCACATCAGGAGCTGCAAAAATAATACAATATCACATTACGCTATTCGAAAATTGTTTTCAAAGTGAAAGAAATGCAAGACAAATTATCACGTTTTTCCCAAGACATTATACATTTGCAAAAATATATCAAATTATTCGTTTGTTGTCATTTATTAATTTTAAGAACAAAACCATCGTCTGCTACCTGCGATGCATCATCCATTCACATTCATTTCTTGCCAGGACAGCACGTCGCCGGAGAAACAGGATTAAAATTCTGCATTTGAGGAATAATTCAGAATTAGGCCATCCAACAATATTAGCCAACTGTGCACAGAAAATATTCCTACTGTCACTTGTATCCCCTTGGACACATCACCTTATACATGTTATTATTAAATTAATATAAACGATCTCGTGACATTTTCATTATGAATGCAGCGACGGGAATTCTTGGTATAATGACTGATAGAATGAACCTTTGTGGAAACAATGTCAACATTAAGGTGACACGCACGAAAGGAAGATGAAAAGTTTATACTTGTACATTTAAAACGGCAAAATTGAATATCAAGACCCATGTTTCTCCTGTTTGACTATATTTGAAATCAAAGATAGGCTAGTTCTGATTTACATACTTAGATATTGACAGTCATGTCGTCCAGAGATGGCAAATGGGTAGAAAGACAAGTTGTAATAAATAATAGCAACAAATACTCCATTTGAGGCGTTTTCTGGGAGAGCGACATTTCTTCTCTATATTGCCATATATATCCAAAAGGCAATACTTATGTTATTGTATTTTTCCTGGCATTTGTTTCCAACGTGGTTCATAGGTGGTCAGAATGACAATAATGGAAAAAAAAAACTATTGATACTTTCATTCATAACTCGCATACGCCGATTCCATAAGTATAGGAAGTTTGAAGGAAAGTACTTAAATTCGATCACTTTTGTACATTTTCCATTTTCTGCCATGCTATACCTCATCCCTTCAAAAATGGTTTAAAGCTGGTTGAAACAGTCATGGTATCGAGAACGTGAAAACAAAATTAACAGTCTTGCAAATCAGAATCCACATCAAGAGTTTGTTCAGTGAAATTGAGATATGGAAGTGTAAACAAAATTGATTAGTCTTACTAATGTGCTGATTGTTCGATTTTCCGGAAGACTGCTTTACCCACCGATAGAAATAAAGACAATCAATTAAACGGAAGCATTAATGGAAAGGATTTTACAAGAGGATCAGTTGTGTTATTCATTCGGTTCCTGCAGCTGGATCATCTTAAGGGATAAACAATCATTGTACAATAATTATCGACAATTGTTTTAATTGAATTATCAAAAATGTACGAAATCTGAATACAGCCTTATTTGTACATCTACAGCTTGATCAAAGACATCAAAGCATATGATTTTTGATTGCGTCGTCTTAAAAGAAAACTAATCTCATGCTGCTGGAAAGAAATAATTTCATTGTGTTCGCGTCTTCATAACACAGCACGTGGGTAGGGCAGTAACGATTAATATTTCAATTCGAGGAGTAAACTGTCATATGTCATATTTCCTGAATGTGACAGAGCGCATCGCAAATCTACATTGTTTTCAGTTGCATCTTCCTCGGCAGGTCCTTCCAATGTTTCTTCAAGGACATGCAATAATGAAAAATATTAAAAAGATTTCCGGATCATTTCCTTACAAATTCAGCCACGTAAATTGCATGAATCATAGATTATGGTATGATTTTGTTTTGTTTCTACGAATTGTCCACTGTAACATGACACACTGTGAAAAAAGATAATCACTGCAACCTTAAAAATTTAGACTTTGATACAAGGATATGAAAAGAAGCGATTATTTAGATTCATTAGGATTGATTCAAAGATAATCTTGGGATGACTTTATACATCAGTCTTTGACGGTCACGTAGATCGTTTTTTTCTGAATGGCATAACATCGGATCGTGAGACTATAGTTGCATTTTGCTATCCTTCTTGACGTTTATTGCAAATCATGGTTTACACTTGATCAAGAAGTACAATTAATTCAACAAAATCCTGCCATTCTATGCGACATTGTTTGAGATGTATACCACAACAAAAGGACGTTTGTACCAAACACTTATATTGAGTCACTTGTCTGTACATTCGACTTGTGTCACCATGGCCAAACGTCATTCGTTCAAAACTGACCCCAATCGGGCAGAAACAGAAAGTTCGTATGCAAGGTGATTAAAGGAAAGGTACATGCATAGTGACAAGAATCCGATGACAAGTATGTTTTTGTGAAAATAGGATTCAAAATTATAAACAAGCGAGATCAATCATATCGGGATGTGGTGATCTGAGGAAGAATATGAAGGAAACCTTTCACACAGATATGAATTAGGACGGGAAATTATGAATAAGACTTAAAAGGAAGGATTTGACGAGCCGTTACCTTGTGTTGTTGTGCCAATTCCATCAACAATAGGAGCTAAATGAGTGAAAACAGATAATATAACATTAAGCGAGAATTGTTTTCAAAGTGATAGAAATGCGTGACAAATTGTTACATTTTACCAACAACATTATAAGCTAGCAAACTAATGTCAAAATATGTGCTAGGTTTGATTGAATAATATTAAACGCATAACCATCTCCTGCTTTCGACGACATAGCATCCATTTATGTCCATCTCTTCCTAAGACATCATGTTGGTGGAAAGAGACGATTACAAATCTCCATTTGAGGAAACCAGAGGTATTACGCCATCTATCCTCAGTAGCCAACTGTGCATCGCAAACTAAATTACTCTCACTTGCATCTCACTCGAAATTCACCGGGGACTATACCAAAGAAAGAAGACCTTTCAACAAAAGTACTTAAATTGCCTGACTGGTATATACTTTCGAATTGCAAGATATGGCACACGTCATTCATTCAAAAACTGATCCGAAACGGGGAGGAACGGGTGGGATACAGGCAACATGCAGTGTAAAAAGAATCCACGGGACAAATATATTTTGTCAAAAGCGGATTCAAAAGGATTAAAAGGCGACATCAATCGCTTCGAACTGTGTTAGTTTTCGGAATGATACTTTGGCACACAGTTATGTATAAGGAATCACAAAGATGGAGAAGAGTTTAAAGGAAGGACTTTATGAGATGTTACCTTGTGTTGTCGTTCCTTTTTCATCCAAATGAGGAGCTAAGTAAATAATGAACGATCATATAACATTAAATTAAAATTGTCTTCAAAGTGACAGAAATGCAGGACAAATTGTTACGTTCTACCAAAGATAATATAAATTTGCAAAATACTATCAAATGATGTGATTGTTGTGACTAGCTGATTGTACAAGTTAAATCATCTCCAGCTAAGGACGATATTTCATGCTTATATGTTCACGTCTTCCTAAGACAACACCATGGTGGAAAGACAGGATTACAAATCAATATTTGAGGAAGTAGGAGATATTAGGCTATATATCCAAAGTAGACAAATGTGCTTCGCAAAGTACATTACTTTCACTTTCATCCCATTGGAAATTCCCCACTCTTACACCACATGATGAGGACGTTTCTATAAAAGTACCATACATTGAATCACTGGTCTATACGTTAGAATTGCAAGATCATGACACACGTCATTGTTTCAAAACAGACCTGAAACGGGGAATAACAGGGAGGATACAGGAAACGCTCGTTGTAAATAGAATCCACGGGACAAATATGTTGTGAAAACAGGATTCAAAAGTATGAAAAAGAGAGATCAATCAAATCGAAATCTGGTGGTTTTTGGAAGTATAGGAAGTCAGACGTTCACACGGATAAGAATAACTGAGGCCAAATTGGAAGAAGGTTAAAAGGAGGGACTTCACGAGAGGTTACCTTGTGTTGTTGATCCCTTTCCATCCACATAAGGAGCTGCAAAGATAATACAAGATAACATTACGTTATTCGGAAATTGTTTTCAAAGTGAAAGAAATGCAAGACTAATTATCACGTTTTACCTAAGACATTATACATTTATAAAAATATATCAAATTATTCGTTTGTTGTCATTTATTAATTTTAAAAACAAAACCATCGTCTGCTACCTGAGATGCATCATATATTTACATTCATTTCTTGCCAGGACAGCACGTTGGCGGAGAAACAGGATTGAAATTCTGTTATTTGAGGAATAATTCAGAATTAGGTCATCCAACAATATTAGCCAACTGTGCACTGAAAATAACCCTACTGTCACTTGCATCCCCTTGGACACATCACCTTATACATGTTATTATTAAATTAATATAAACGATCTCGTGACATTTTCATTATGAATGCAGCGACGGGAATTCTTGGTATAATGACTGATTCAATGAACCATTATGGAAACAATGTCAACATTAAGGTGACACGCATGAACGAAAGATGAAAAGTTTATACTTGTACATTTAAAACGGCAAAATTGAATATCAAGACCCATGTTTCTCCTGTTTGACTATATTTGAAATCAAAGATAGGCTAGTTCTGATTTCCATACTTTAGATATTGACAGTCATGTCGTCCAGAGATGGCAAATGGGTAGAAAGACAAGTTGTAATAAATAATAGCAACAAATACTCCATTTGAGGCGTTTTCTGGGAGAGCGACATTTCTTCTCTATATTGCCATATATATCCTAAAGGCAATACTTATGTTATTGTATTTTTCCTGGCATTTGTTTCCAACGTGGTTCATAGGTGGTCAGAATGACAATAATGGAAAAAAACACTATTGATACTTTCATTCATAACTCGCATACGCCGATTCCATAAGCATAGGGAGTTTGAAGGAAAGTACTTAAATTCGATCACTTTTGTACATTTTCCATGTTCTGCCATGCTATACCTCATCCCTTCAAAAATGGTTTAAAGCTGGTTGAAACAGTCATGGTATCGAGAACGTGAAAACAAAATTAACAGTCTTGCAAATCAGAATCCACATCAAGAGTTTGTTCAGTGAAATTGAGATATGGAAGTGTAAACAAAATTGATTAGTCTTACTAATGTGCTGATTGTTCGATTTTCCGGAAGACTGCTTTACCCACCGATAGAAATAAAGACAATCAATTAAACGGAAGCATTAATGGAAAGGATTTTACAAGAGGATCAGTTGTGTTATTCATTCGGTTCCTGCAGCTGGATCATCTTAAGGGATAAACAATCATTGTACAATAATTATCGACAATTGTTTTAATTGAATTATCAAAAATGTACGAAATCTGAATACAGCCTTATTTGTACATCTACAGCTTGATCAAAGACATCAAAGCATATGATGTTTAATTGCGTCGTCTTAAAAGAAAACTAATCTCATGCTGCTGGAAAGAAATAATTTCATTGTGTTCGCGTCTTCGTAACACAGCACGTGGGTAGGGCAGTAACAATTAATATTTGAATTCGAGGAGTAAACTGTCATATGTCATATTTCCTGAATGTGACAGCAGCGCATCGCAAATCTACATTGTTTTCAGATGCATCTTCCTCGGCAGGTCCTTCCAATGTTTCTTCAAGGACATGCAATAATGAAAAATATTAAAAAGATTTCCGGATCATTTCCTTACAAATTCAGCCACCTAAATTGCATGAATCATAGATTATGGTATGATTTGTTTTGTTTCTACGAATTGTCCACTGTAACATGACACACTTTGAAAAAAGATAATCACTGCAACCTTAAAAATTTAGACTTTGATACAAGGATATGAAAAGAAGCGATTATTTAGATTCATTAGGATTGATTCAAAGATAATATTGGGATGACTTTATACATCAGTCTTTGACGGTCACGTAGATCGTTTTTTCTGAATGGCATAACATCGGATAGTGAGACTATAGTTGCATTTTGCTATCCTTCTAGACGTTTATTGCAAATCATGGTTTACACTTGATCAAGAAGTACAATTGATTCAACAAAATCCTGCCATTCTATGCGACATTGTTTGAGATGTATACCACAACAAAAGGACGTTTGTACCAAACACTTATATCGAGTCACTTGTCTGTACATTTGACTTGTGTCACCATGGCCAAACGACATTCGTTCAAAACTGACCCCAATCGGGCAGAAACAGAAAGTTCGTATGCAAGGTGATTAAAGGAAAGGTACATGCATAGTGACAAGAATCCGATGACAAGTATGTTTTTGTGAAAATAGGATTCAAAATTATAAACAAGCGAGATCAATCATATCGGGATGTGGTGATCTGAGGAAGAATATGAAGGAAACCTTTCACACAGATATGAATTAGGACGGGAAATTATGAATAAGACTTAAAAGGAAGGATTTGACGAACCGTTACCTTGTGTTGTTGTGCCAATTCCATCAACAATAGGAGCTAAATGAGTGAAAACAGATAATATAACATTAAGCGAGAATTGTTTTCAAAGTGATAGAAATGCTTGACAAATTGTTACATTTTACCAACAACATTATAAGCTAGCAAACTAATGTCAAAATATGTGCTAGGTTTGATTGAATAATATTAAACGCATAACCATCTCCTGCTTTCGACGACATAGCATCCATTTATGTCCATCTCTTCCTAAGACATCATGTTGGTGGAAAGAGACGATTACAAATCTCCATTTGAGGAAACCAGAGGTATTACGCCATCTATCCTCAGTAGCCAACTGTGCATCGCAAACTAAATTACTCTCACTTGCATCTCACTCGAAATTCACCGGGGACTATACCAAAGAAAGAAGACCTTTCAACAAAAGTACTTAAATTGCCTGACTGGTATATACTTTCGAATTGCAAGATATGGCACACGTCATTCATGCAAAAACTGATCCAAAACGGGGAGGAACGGGTGGGATACAGGCAACACGCAGTGTTAAAAGAATCCACGGGACAAATATATTTTGTCAAAAGCGGATTCAAAAGGATTAAAAGGCGACATCAATCGCTTCGAACTGTGTTAGTTTTCGGAATGATACTTTGGCACACAGTTATGTATAAGGAATCACAAAGATGGAGAAGAGTTTAAAGGAAGGACTTTATGAGATGTTACCTTGTGTTGTCGTTCCTTTTTCATCCAAATGAGGAGCTAAGTAAATAATGAACGATCATATAACATTAAATTAAAATTGTCTTCAAAGTGACAGAAATGCAGGACAAATTGTTACGTTCTACCAAAGATAATATAAATTTGCAAAATACTATCAAATGATGTGATTGTTGTGACTAGCTAATTGTACAAGTTAAACCATCTCCAGCTGAGGACGATATTTCATGCCTATATGTTCACGTCTTCCTAAGACAACACCATGGTGGAAAGACAGGATTACAAATCAATATTTGAGGAAGTAGGAGATATTAATTTATATATCCCCAGTAGACAAATGTGCTTCGCAAAGTACATTACTTTCACTTTCATCCCATTGGAAATTCCCCACTCTTACACCACATGATGAGGACGTTTCTATAAAAGTCCATACATTGAATCACTGGTCTATACGTTAGAATTGCAAGATCATGACACACGTCATTGTTTCAAAACAGACCTGAAACGGGGAATAACAGGGAGGATACAGGAAACGCTCGTTGTAAATAGAATCCACGGGACAAATATGTTGTGAAAACTGGATTCAAAAGTATGAAAAAGAGAAATCAATCAAATCGAAATCTGGTGCTTTTTGGAAGTATAGGAATTCAGACGTTCACACGGATAAGAATAACTGAGGCCAAATTGGAAGAAGGTTAAAAAGGAGGGACTTCACGAGAGGTTACCTTGTGTTGTTGATCCCTTTCCATCCACATTAGGAGCTGTAAAAATAATACAAGATCACATTACGTTATTCGAAAATTGTTTTCAAAGTGAAAGAAATGCAAGACTAATTATCACGTTCTACCTAAGACATTATACATTTGCAAAAATATATCAAATTATTCGTTTGTTGTCATTTATTAATTTTAAAAACATAACCATCGTCTGCTGCCTACGATGCATCATCCATTTACATTCATTTCTTGCCAGGACAGCACGTTGGCGGAGAAACAGGATTAAAATTCTGCATTTGAGGAATAATTCAGAATTAGGCCATCCAACAATATTAGCCAACTGTGCACTGAAAATAACCCTACTGTCACTTGCATCCCCTTGGACACATAACCTTATACATGTTATTATAAAATTAATATAAACGATCTCGTGACATTTTCATCATGAATGCAGCGACGGGAATTCTTGGTATAATGACTGATAGAATGAACCTTTGTGGACACAATGTCAACATTAAGGTGACACGCATGAACGAAAGATGAAAAGTTTATACTTTGTACATCTAAAACGGCAAAATTGAATATCAAGACCCATGTTTCTCCTGTTTGACTATATTTGAAATCAAAGATAGGCTAGTTCTGATTTACATACTTTAGATAGTGACGGTCATGTCGTCCAGAGACGGCAAATGGGTAGAAAGACAAGTTGTAATAAATAATAGCAACAAATACTCCATTTGAAGCGTTTTCTGGGAGAGCGACATTTCTTCTCTATATTGAGACATATATCCAAAAGGCAATACTTATGTCATTGTATTTTTCCTGGCATTTGTTTCCAACGTGGTTCATAGGTGGTCAGAATGACAATAATGGAAAAACACGATTGATACTTTCATTGATAACTCGCATACGCGGATTCCATAAGTATAGGACGTTTGAAGGAAAGTACTTAAATTCGATCACTTTTGTACATTTTCCATTTTCTGCCATGCTATACCTCATTCCTTCAAAAATGGTTTAAAGCTGGTTGAAACAGTCATGGTATCGAGAACGTGAAAACAAAATTAACAGTCTTGCAAATCAGAATCCACATGAAGAGTTTGTTTAGTGAAATTGAGATATGGAAGTGTAAACAAAATTGATTAGTCTTACTAATGTGCTGATTGTTCGATTTTCCGGAAGACTGCTTTACCAACCGATAGAAATAAAGACAATCAATTAAACGGAAGCATTAATGGAAAGGATTTTACAAGAGGATCAGTTGTGTTATTCATTCGGTTCCTACAGCTGGATCATCTTAAGGGATAAAGAATCATTGTACAATAATTTTTGACAATTGTTGTAATTGAATTATCAAAAATGTACGAAATCTGAATACAGCCTTATTTATACATCTACAGCTTGATCAAAGACATCAAAGCATATGATTTTGATTTCCTCGTCTTAAAAGAAAACTAATCTCATGCTGCTGGAAAGAAATAATTTCATTATGTTCGCGTCCTCATAACACAGCACGTGGGTAGGGCAGTAACAATTAATATTTCAATTCGAGGAATAAACTGTCATATATCATATTTCCTGAATGTGACAGGAGCGCATCGCAAATCTACATTGTTTTCAGTTGCATCTTCCTCGGCAGGTCCTTCCAATGTTTCTTCAAGGACATGCAATAATGAAAAATATTAAAAAGATTTCCGGATCATTTCCTTACAAATTCAGCCACGTAAATTGCATGAATCATAGATTATGGCATGATTTTGTTTTGTTTCTACGAATTGTCCACTGTAATATGACACACTGTGAAAAAATATAATCACTGCAACCTTAAAAATTTAGACTTTGATACAAGGATATGAAAAGAAGCGATTATTCAGATTCAATAGGATTGATTCAAAGAGAATCTTGGGATGACTTTATGCATCAGTCTTTGACGGTCACGTAGATCGTTTTTTTCTGAATGGCATAACATCGGATCGTGAGACTATAGTTGCATTTTGCTATCCTTCTTGACGTTTATTGCAAATCATGGTTTACACTTGATCAAGAAGTACAATTGATTCAACAAAATCCTGCCATTCTATGCGACATTGTTTGAGATGTATACCACAACAAAAGGACGTTTGTACCAAACACTTATATCGAGTCACTTGTCTGTACATTTGACTTGTGTCACCATGGCCAAACGACATTCGTTCAAAACTGACCCCAATCGGGCAGAAACAGAAAGTTCGTATGCAAGGTGATTAAAGGAAAGGTACATGCATAGTGACAAGAATCCGATGACAAGTATGTTTTTGTGAAAATAGGATTCAAAATTATAAACAAGCGAGATCAATCATATCGGGATGTGGTGATCTGAGGAAGAATATGAAGGAAACCTTTCACACAGATATGAATTAGGACGGGAAAGTATGAATAAGACTTAAAAGGAAGGATTTGACGAGCCGTTACCTTGTGTTGTTGTGCCAATTCCATCAACAATAGGAGCTAAATGAGTGAAAACAAATAATATAACATTAAGCTAGAATTGTTTTCAAAGTGATAGAAATGCGTGACAAATTGTTACATTTTACCAACAACATTATAAGCTAGCAAACTAATGTCAAAACATGTGATAGGTTTGATTGAATAATATTAAACGCATAACCATCTCCTGCTTTCGACGACATAGCATCCATTTATGTCCATCTCTTCCTAAGACATCATGTTGGTGGAAAGAGACGATTACAAATCTCCATTTGAGGAAAACAGAGGTATTACGCCATCTATCCTCAGTAGCCAACTGTACATCGCAAACTAAATTACTCTCACTTGCATCTCACTCGAAATTCACCGGGGACTATACCAAAGAAAGAAGACCTTTCAACAAAAGTACTTAAATTGCCTGACTGGTATATACTTTCGAATTGCAAGATATGGCACACGTCATTCATGCAAAAACTGATCCAAAACGGGGAGGAACGGGTGGGATACAGGGAACATACAGTGTAAAAAGAATCCACGGGACAAATATATTTTGTCAAAAGAGGATTCAAAAGGATTAAAAGGTGAGATCAATCGCTTCGAGCTGAGTTAGTTTTCGGAATGATACTTTGGCACACAGTTATGTATAAGGAATCACAAAGATGGAGAAGAGTTTAAAGGAAGGACTTCATTAGATGTTACCTTGTGTTGTCGTTCCTTTTTCATCCAAATGAGGAGCTAAGTAAATAATGAACGATCATATAACATTAAATTAAAATTGTCTTCAAAGTGACAGAAATGCAGGACAAATTGTTACGTTCTACCAAAGATAATATAAATTTGCAAAATACTATCAAATGATGTGATTGTTGTGACTAGCTAATTGTACAAGTTAAACCATCTCCAGCTAAGGACGATATTTCATGCCTATATGTTCACGTCTTCCTAAGACAACACCATGGTGGAAAGACAGGATTACAAATCAATATTTGAGGAAGTAGGAGATATTAATTTATATATCCCCAGTAGACAAATGTGCTTCGCAAAGTACATTACTTTCACTTTCATCCCATTGGAAATTCCCCACTCTTACACCACATGATGAGGACGTTTCTATAAAAGTCCATACATTGAATCACTGGTCTATACGTTAGAATTGCAAGATCATGACACACGTCATTGTTTCAAAACAGACCTGAAACGGGGAATAACAGGGAGGATACAGGAAACGCTCGTTGTAAATAGAATCCACGGGGCAAATATGTTGTTGAAAATACCATTCAAAAGTATGAAAAAGAGAGATCAATCAAATCGAAATCTGGTGGTTTTTGGAAGTATAGAAAGTCAGACATTCACACGGATAAGAATAACTGACGCCATATTGGAAGAAGGTTAAAAAGGAGGGACTTCACGAGAGGTTACCTTGTGTTGTTGATCCCTTTCCATCCACATTAGGAGCTGTAAAAATAATGCAAGATCACATTACGTTATTCGAAAATTGTTTTCAAAGTGAAAGAAATGCAAGACTAATTATCACGTTTTACCTAAGACATTATACATTTGCAAAAATATATCAAATTATTCGTTTGTTGTCATTTATTAATTTTAAAAACATAACCATGGCCTGCTACCTACGATGCATCATCCATTTACATTCATTTCTTGCCAGGACAGCACGTTGGCGGAGAAACAGGATTGAAATTCTGCATTTGAGGAATAATTCAGAATTAGGCCATCCAACAATATTAGCCAACTGTGCACAGAAAATAATCCTACTGTCACTTGCATCCCCTTGGACACATCAACTTATACATGTTATTATTAATTAATATAAACGATCTCGTGACATTTTCATTATGAATGCAGCGACGGGAATTCTTGGTATAATGACTGATAGAATGAACCTTTGTGGAAACAATGTCAACATTAAGGTGACACGCATGAAAGAAAGATGAAAAGTTTATACTTTGTACATTTAAAACGGCAAAATTGAATATCAAGACCCATGTTTCTCCTGTTTGACTATATTTGAAATCAAAGATAGGCTAGTTCTGATTTACATACTTTAGATATTGACAGTCATGTCGTCCAGAGATGGCAAATGGGTAGAAAGACAAGTTGTAATAAATAATAGCAACAAATACTCCATTTGAGGCGTTTTCTGGGAGAGCGACATTTCTTCTCTATATTGCCATATATATCCTAAAGGCAATACTTATGTTATTGTACCTTTCCAGGCATTTGTTTCCAACGTGGTTCATAGGTGGTCAGAATGACAATAATGGAAAAAACACTATTGATACTTTCATTGATAACTCGCATACGCCGATTCCATAAGTATAGGAAGTTTGAAGGAAAGTACTTAAATTCGATCACTTTGTACATTTTCCATTTTCTGCCATGCTATACCTCATTCCTTCAAAAATGGTTTAAAGCTGGTTGAAACAGTCATGGTATCGAGAACGTGAAAACAAAATTAACAGTCTTGCAAATCAGAATCCACATCAAGAGTTTGTTTAGTGAAATTGAGATATGGAAGTGTAAACAAAATTGATTAGTCTTACTAATGTGCTGATTGTTCGATTTTCCGGAAGACTGCTTTACCCACCGATAGAAATAAAGACAATCAATTAAACGGAAGCATTAATGGAAAGGATTTTACAAGAGGATCAGTTGTGTTATTCATTCGGTTCCTACAGCTGGATCATCTTAAGGGATAAACAATCATTGTACAATAATTTTGACAATTGTTGTAATTGAATTATCAAAAATGTACGAAATCTGAATACAGCCTTATTTATACATCTACAGCTTGATCAAAGACATCAAAGCATATGATTTTGATTGCCTCGTCTTAAAAGAAAACTAATCTCATGCTGCTGGAAAGAAATAATTTCATTATGTTCGCGTCCTCATAACACAGCACGTGGGTAGGGCAGTAACAATTAATATTTCAATTCGAGGAATAAACTGTCATATATCATATTTCCTGAATGTGACAGGAGCGCATCGCAAATCTACATTGTTTTCAGTTGCGTCTTCCTCGGCAGGTCCTTCCAATGTTTCTTCAAGGACATGCAATAATGAAAAATATTAAAAAGATGTCCGGATCATTTCCTTACAAATTCAGCCACGTAAATTGCATGAATCATAGATTATGGTATGATTTTGTTTTGTTTCTACGATTTGTCCACTGTAACATGACACACTGTGAAAAAATATAATCACTGCAACCTTAAAAATTTACACTTTGATACAAGGATATGAAAAGAAGCGATTATTTAGATTCATTAGGATTGATTCAAAGATAATCTTGGGATGACTTTATACATCAGTCTTTGTCGGTCACGTAGATCGATTTTTCTGAATGGCTGAACATCGGATCGTGAGACTATAGTTGCATTTTGCTATCCTTCTTGACGTTTATTGCAAATCATAGTTTACACTTGATTAAGAAGTACAATTAATTCAACAAAATCCTCCCATTCTATGCGACATTGTTTGAGATGTATACCACAACAAAAGGACGTTTGTACCAAACACTTATATTGAGTCACTTGTCTGTACATTTGACTTGTGTCACCATGGCCAAACGTCATTCGTTCAAAACTGACCCCAATCGGGCAGAAACAGAAAGTTCGTATGCAATGTGATTAAAGGAAAGGTACATGCATAGTGACAAGAATCCGATGACAAGTATGTTTTTGTGAAAATAGGATTCAAAATTATAAACAAGCGAGATCAATCATATCGGGATGTGGTGATCTGAGGAAGAATATGAAGGAAACCTTTCACACAGATATGAATTAGGACGGGAAAGTATGAATAAGACTTAAAAGGAAGGATTTGACGAGCCGTTACCTTGTGTTGTTGTGCCAATTCCATCAACAATAGGAGCTAAATGAGTGAAAACAGATAATATAACATTAAGCGAGAATTGTTTTCAAAGTGATAGAAATCCGTGACAAATTGTTACATTTTACCAACAACATTATAAGCTAGCAAACTAATGTCAAAATATGTGCTAGGTTTGATTGAATAATATTAAACGCATAACCATCTCCTGCTTTCGACGACATAGCATCCATTTATGTCCATCTCTTCCTAAGACATCATGTTGGTGGAAAGAGACGATTACAAATCTCCATTTGAGGAAACCAGAGATATTACGCCATCTATCCTCAGTAGCCAACTGTGCATCGCAAACTAAATTACTCTCACTTGCATCTCACTCGAAATTCACCGGGGACTATACCAAAGAAAGAAGACCTTTCAACAAAAGTACTTAAATTGCCTGACTGGTATATACTTTCGAATTGCAAGATATGACACACGTCATTCATGCAAAAACTGATCCGAAACGGGGAGGAACGGGTGGGATACAGGCAACATGCAGTGTAAAAAGAATCCACGGGACAAATATATTTTGTCAAAAGCGGATTCAAAAGGATTAAAAGGCGACATCAATCGCTTCGAACTGTGTTAGTTTTCGGAATGATACTTTGGCACACAGTAATGTATAAGGAATCACAAAGATGGAGAAGAGTTTGAAGGAAGGACTTTATGAGATGTTACCTTGTGTTGTCGTTCCTTTTTCATCCAAATGAGGAGCTAAGTAAATAATGAACGATCATATAACATTAAATTAAAATTGTCTTCAAAGTGACAGAAATGCAGGACAAATTGTTACGTTCTACCAAAGATAATATAAATTTGCAAAATACTATCAAATGATGTGATTGTTGTGACTAGCTAATTGTACAAGTTAAACCATCTAAAGCAAAGGACGATATTTCATGTCTATATTTTCACGTCTTCCTAAGACAACACCATGGTGGAAAGACAGGATTACAAATCAATATTTGAGGAAGTAGGAGATATTAATTTATATATCCCCAGTAGACAAATGTGCTTCGCAAAGTACATTACTTTCACTTTCATCCCATTGGAAATTCCCCACTCTTACACCACATGATGAGGACGTTTCTATAAAAGTACCTACATTGAATCACTGGTCTATACGTTAGAATTGCAAGATGATGACACACGTCATTGTTTCAAAACAGACCTGAAACGGGGAATAACAGGGAGGATACAGGAAACGCTCGTTGTAAATAGAATCTACGGGACAAATATGTTGTGAAAATAGGATTCAAAAGTATGAAAAAGAGAGATCAATCAAATCGAAATCTGGTGGTTTTTGGAAGTATAGGAAGTCAGACGTTCACACGGATAAGAATAACTGAGGCCAAATTGGAAGAAGGTTAAAAAGGAGGGACTTCACGAGAGGTTACCTTGTGTTGTTGATCCCTTTCCATCCACATTAGGAGCTGTAAAAATAATACAAGATCACATTACGTTATTCGAAAATTGTTTTCAAAGTGAAGGAAATGCAAGACTAATTATCACGTTTTACCTAAGACATTATACATTTGCAAAAATATATCAAATTATTCGTTTGTTGTCATTTATTAATTTTAAAAACATAACCATCGCCTGCTGCCTACGATGCATCATCCATTTACATTCATTTCTTGCCAGGACAGCACGTTGGCGGAGAAACAGGATTAAAATTCTGCATTTGAGGAATAATTCAGAATTAGGCCATCCAATAATATTAGCCAACTGTGCACAGAAAATAAATCTACTGTCACTTGCATCCCCTTGGACACATCACCTTATACATGTTATTATAAAATTAATATAAACGATCTCGTGACATTTTCATCATGAATGCAGCGACGGGAATTCTTGGTATAATGACTGATAGAATGAACCTTTATGGAAGCAATGTCAACATTAAGGTGACACGCATGAAAGAAAATGAAAAGTTTATACTTTGTACATTTAAAACGGCAAAATTGAATATCAAGACCCATGTTTCTCCTGTTTGACTATATTTGAAATCAAAGATAGGCTAGTTCTGATTTACATACTTTAGATATTGACAGTCATGTCGTCCAGAGATGGCAAATGGGTAGAAAGACAAGTTGTAATAAATAATAGCAACAAATACTCCATTTGAGGCGTTTTCTGGGAGAGCGACATTTCTTCTCTATATTGCCATATATATCCTAAAGGCAATACTTATGTTATTGTACCTTTCCAGGCATTTGTTTCCAACGTGGTTCATAGGTGGTCAGAATGACAATAATGGAAAAACACTATTGATACTTTCATTGATAACTCGCATACGCCGATTCCATAAGTATAGAAAGTTTCAAGGGAAGTACTTAAATTCGATCACTTTTGTACATTTTCCATTTTCTGCCATGCCATACCTCATTACTTCAAAAATGGTTTAAAGCTGGTTGAAACAGTCATGGTATCGAGAACGTGAAAACAAAATTAACAGTCTTGCAAATCATAATCCACATCAAGAGTTTGTTCAGTGAAATTGAGATATGGAAGTGTAAACAAAATTGATTAGTCTTACTAATGTGCTGATTGTTCGATTTTCCGGAAGACTGCTTTACCCACCGATAGAAATAAAGACAATCAATTAAACGGAAGCATTAATGGAAAGGATTTTACAAGAGGATCAGTTGTGTTATTCATTCGGTTCCTGCAGCTGGATCATCTTAAGGGATAAACAATCATTGTACAATAATTATCGACAATTGTTTTAATTGAATTATCAAAAATGTACGAAATCTGAATACAGCCTTGTTTGTACATCTACAGCTTGATCAAAGACATCAAAGCATATGACTTTTGATTGCGTCGTCTTAAAAGAAAACTAATCTCATGCTGCTGGAAAGAAATAATTTCAATGTGTTCGCGTCTTCATAACACATCACGTGGGTAGGGCAGTAACGATTAATATTTCAATTCGAGGAGTAAACTGTCATATGTCATATTTCCTGAATGTGACAGCAGCGCATCGCAAATCTACATTGTTTTCAGTTGCATCTTCCTCGGCAGGTCCTTCCAATGTTTCTTCAAGGACATGCAATAATGAAAAATATTAAAAAGATTTCCGGATCATTTCCTTACAAATTCAGCCACCTTAATTGCATGAATCATAGATTATGGTATGATTTGTTTTGTTCTACGAATTGTCCACTGTAACATGACACACTGTGAAAAAAGATAATCACTGCAACCTTAAAAAGTTAGACTTTGATACAAGGATATGAAAAGAGGCGATTATTTAGATTCATTAGGATTGATTCAAAGATAATCTTGGGATGACTTTATACATCAGTGTTTGACGGTCACGTAGATCGATTTTTCTGAATGGCGTAAGATCGGATCGTGAGACTATAGTTGCATTTTGCTATCCTTATTGACGTTTATTTTACACTTGATCAAGAAGTACAATTAATTCAACAAAATCCTGATATTCTATGCGACATTGTTTGAGATGTATACCACAACAAAAGGACGTTTGTACCAAACACTTATATCGAGTCACTTGTCTGTACATTCGATTTGTGTCACCATGGCCAAACGACATTCGTTCAAAACTGACCCCAATCGGCCAGAAACAGAAAGTTCGTATGCAAGGTGATTAAAGGAAAGGTACATGCATAGTGACATGAATCCGATGACAAGTATGTTTTTGTGAAAATAGGATTCAAAATTATAAACAAGCGAGATCAATCATATCGGGATGTGGTGATCTGAGGAAGAATATGAAGGAAACCTTTCACACAGATATGAATTAGGACGGGAAAGTATGAATAAGACTTAAAAGGAAGGATTTGACGAGCCGTTACCTTGTGTTGTTGTGCCAATTCCATCAACAATAGGAGCTAAATGAGTGAAAACAGATAATATAACATTAAGCGAGAATTGTTTTCAAAGTGATAGAAATGCGTGACAAATTGTTACATTTTACCAACAACATTATAAGCTAGCAAACTAATGTCAAAATATGTGCTAAGTTTGATTGAATAATATTAAACGCATAACCATCTCCTGCTTTCGACGACATAGCATCCATTTATGTCCATCTCTTCCTAAGACATCATGTTGGTGGAAAGAGACAATTACAAATCTCCATTTGAGGAAATCAGAGGTATTACGCCATCTATCCTCAGTAGCCAACTGTGCATCGCAAACTAAATTACTCTCACTTGCATCTCACTCGAAATTCACCGGGGACTATACCAAAGAAAGAAGACCTTTCAACAAAAGTACTTAAATTGCCTGACTGGTATATACTTTCGAATTGCAAGATAGGGCACACGTCATTCATGCAAAAACTGATCCGAAACGGGGAGGAACGGGTGGGATATAGGCAACATGCAGTGTAAAAAGAATCCACGGGACAAATATATTTTGTCAAAAGAGGATTCAAAAGGATTAAAAGGCAACATCAATCGCTTCGAACTGTGTTAGTTTTCGGAATGATACTTTGGCACACACTTATGTATAAGGAATCACAAAGATGGAGAAGAGTTTAAAGGAAGGACTTTATGAGATGTTACCTTGTGTTGTCGTTCCTTTTTCATCCAAATGAGGAGCTAAGTAAATAATGAACGATCATATAACATTAAATTAAAATTGTCTTCAAAGTGACAGAAATGCAGGACAAATTGTTACGTTCTACCAAAGATAATATAAATTTGCAAAATACTATCAAATGATGTGATTGTTGTGACTAGCTGATTGTACAAGTTAAATCATCTCCAGCTAAGGACGATATTTCATGCTTATATGTTCACGTCTTCCTAAGACAACACCATGGTGGAAAGACAGGATTACAAATCAATATTTGAGGAAGTAGGAGATATTAGGCTATATATCCAAAGTAGACAAATGTGCTCGCAAAGTACATTACTTTCACTTTCATCCCATTGGAAATTCTCCACTCTTACACCACATGATGAGGACGTTTCTATAAAAGTCCATACATTGAATCACTGGTCTATACGTTAGAATTGCAAGATCATGACACACGTCATTGTTTCAAAACAGACCTGAAACGGGGAATAACAGGGAGGATACAGGAAACGCTCGTTGTAAATAGAATCCACGGGACAAATATGTTGTGAAAACAGGATTCAAAAGTATGAAAAAGAGAGATCAATCAAATCGAAATCTGGTGGTTTTTGGAAGTATAGGAAGTCAGACGTTCACACGGATAAGAATAACTGACTCCAAATTGGAAGAAGGTTAAAAAGGAGAGACTTCACGAGAGGTTACCTTGTGTTGTTGATCCCTTTCCATCCACATAAAGAGCTGCAAAGATAATACAAGATAACATTACGTTATTCGGAAATTGTTTTCAAAGTGAAAGAAATGCAAGACTAATTATCACGTTTTACCTAAGACATTATACATTTATAAAAATATATCAAATTATTCGTTTGTTGTCATTTATTAATTTTAAAAACAAAACCATCGTCTGCTACCTGAGATGCATCATATATTTACATTCATTTCTTGCCAGGACAGCACGGTGGCGAAGAAACAGGATTGAAATTCTGTTATTTGAGGAATAATTCAGAATTAGGCCATCCAACAATATTAGCCAACTGTGCACTGAAAATAACCCTACTGTCACTTGCATCCCCTTGGACACATCACCTTATACATGTTATTATTAAATTAATATCAACGATCTCGTGACATTTTCATTATGAATGCAGCGACGGGAATTCTTGGTATAATGACTGATAGAATGAACCTTTGTGGAAACAATGTCAACATTAAGGTGACACGCATGAACGAAAGATGAAAAGTTTATACTTGTACATTTAAAACGGCAAAATTGAATATCAAGACCCATGTTTCTCCTGTTTGACTATATTTGAAATCAAAGATAGGCTAGTTCTGATTTCCATACTTGAGATATTGACAGTCATGTCGTCCAGAGATGGCAAATGGGTAGAAAGACAAGTTGTAATAAATAATAGCAACAAATACTCCATTTGAGGCGTTTTCTGGGAGAGCGACATTTCTTCTCTATATTGCCATATATATCCTAAAGGCAATACTTATGTTATTGTATTTTTCCTGGCATTTGTTTCCAACGTGGTTCATAGGTGGTCAGAATGACAATAATGGAAAAACACTATTGATACTTTCATTCATAACTCGCTTACGCCGATTCCATAAGCATAGGGAGTTTGAAGGAAAGTACTTAAATTCGATCACTTTTGTACATTTTCCATGTTCTGCCATGCTATACCTCATCCCTTCAAAAATGGTTTAAAGCTGGTTGAAACAGTCATGGTATCGAGAACGTGAAAACAAAATTAACAGTCTTGCAAATCAGAACCCACATCAAGAGTTTGTTCAGTGAAATTGAGATATGGAAGTGTAAACAAAATTGATTAGTCTTACTAATGTGCTGATTGTTCGATTTTCCGGAAGACTGCTTTACCCACCGATAGAAATAAAGACAATCAATTAAACGGAAGCATTAATGGAAAGGGTTTTACAAGAGGATCAGTTGTGTTATTCATTCGGTTCCTGCAGCTGGATCATCTTAAGGGATAAACAATCATTGTACAATAATTATCGACAATTGTTTTAATTGAATTATCAAAAATGTACGAAATCTGAATACAGCCTTATTTGTACATCTACAGCTTGATCAAAGACATCAAAGCATATGATGTTTAATTGCGTCGTCTTAAAAGAAAACTAATCTCATGCTGCTGGAAAGAAATAATTTCATTGTGTTCGCGTCTTCATAACACAGCACGTGGGTAGGGCAGTAACAATTAATATTTCAATTCGAGGAGTAAACTGTCATATGTCATATTTCCTGAATGTGACAGCAGCGCATCGCAAATCTACATTGTTTTCAGATGCATCTTCCTCGGCAGGTCCTTCCAATGTTTCTTCAAGGACATGCAATAATGAAAAATATTAAAAAGATTTCCGGATCATTTCCTTACAAATTCAGCCACCTAAATTGCATGAATCATAGATTATGGTATGATTTGTTTTGTTTCTACGAATTGTCCACTGTAACATGACACACTTTGAAAAAAGATAATCACTGCAACCTTAAAAATTTAGACTTTGATACCAGGATATGAAAAGAAGCGATTATTTAGATTCATTAGGATTGATTCAAAGATAATATTGGGATGACTTTATACATCAGTCTTTGACGGTCACGTAGATCGTTTTTTCTGAATGGCATAACATCGGATAGTGAGACTATAGTTGCATTTTGCTATCCTTCTAGACGTTTATTGCAAATCATGGTTTACACTTGATTAAGAAGTACAATTAATTCAACAAAATCCTGCCATTCTATGCGACATTGTTTGAGATGTATACTACAACAAAAGGGCGTTTGTACCAAACACTTATATTGAGTCACTTGTCTGTACATTCGACTTGTGTCACCATGGCCAAACGTCATTCGTTCAAAACTGACCCCAATCGGGCAGAAACAGAAAGTTCGTATGCAAGGTGATTAAAGGAAAGGTACATGCATAGTGACAAGAATCCGATGACAAGTATGTTTTTGTGAAAATAGGAATCAAAATTATAAACAAGCGAGATCAATCATATCGGGATGTGGTGATCTGAGGAAGAATATGAAGGAAACCTTTCACACAGATATGAATTAGGACGGGAAATTATGAATAAGACTTAAAAGGAAGGATTTGACGAACCGTTACCTTGTGTTGTTGTGCCAATTCCATCAACAATAGGAGCTAAATGAGTGAAAACAGATAATATAACATTAAGCGAGAATTGTTTTCAAAGTGATAGAAATGCGTGACAAATTGTTACATTTTACCAACAACATTATAAGCTAGCAAACTAATGTCAAAATATGTGCTAGGTTTGATTGAATAATATTAAACGCATAACCATCTCCTGCTTTCGACGACATAGCATCCATTTATGTCCATCTCTTCCTAAGACATCATGTTGGTGGAAAGAGACAATTACAAATCTCCATTTGAGGAAAACAGCGGTATTACGCCATCTATCCTCAGTAGCCAACTGTGCATCGCAAACTAAATTACTCTCACTTGCATCTCACTCGAAATTCACCGGGGGCTATACCACAGAAAGAAGACCTTTCAACAAAAGTACTTAAATTGCCTGACTGGTATATACTTTCAAATTGCAAGATATGGCACACGTCATTCGTTCAAAACTGATCCGAAACGGGGAGGAACGGGTGAGATACAGGCAACATGCATTGTAAAAAGTATGCACGGGACAAATATTTCTTGTCAAAAGCGGATTCAAAAGGATTAAAAGGCGACATCAATCAATTCGAACTGTGTTAGTTCTCCGAATGATACTTTGGCACACAGTTATGTGTAAGGAATCACAAAGATGGAGAAGAGTTTAAAGGAAGGACTTTATGAGATGTTACCTTGTGTTGTCGTTCCTTTTTCATCCAGATGAGGAGCTAAGTAAATAATGAACGATCATATAACATTAAATTAAAATTGTCTTCAAAGTGACAGAAATGCAGGACAAATTGTTACGTTCTACCAAAGATAATAGAAATTTGCAAAATACTATCAAATGATGTGATTGTTGTGACTAGCTAATTGTACAAGTTAAACCATCTCCAGCTGAGGACGATATTTCATGCCTATATGTTCACGTCTTCCTAAGACAACACCATGGTGGAAAGACAGGATTACAAATCAATATTTGAGGAAGTAGGAGATATTAATTTATATATCCCCAGTAGACAAATATGCTTCGCAAAATACATTACTTTCACTTTCATCCCAGTGGAAATTCTCCACTCTTACACTACATGATGAGGACGTTTCTATAAAAGTACATGCATTGAATCACTGGTCTATACGTTAGAATTGCAAGATCATGACACACGTCATTGTTTCAAAACAGACCTGAAACGGGGAATAACAGGGAGGATACAGGAAACGCTCGTTGTAAATAGAATCCACGGGACAAATATGTTGTGAAAATAGGATTTAAAAGTATGAAAAAGAGAGGTCAATCAAATCGAAATCTGGTGGTTTTTGGAAGTATAGGAAGTCAGACGTTCACACGGATAAGAATAACTGACTCCAAATTGGAAGAAGGGTAAAAAGGAGGGACTTCACGAGAGGTTACCTTGTGTTGTTGATCCCTTTCCATCCACATAAGGAGCTGCAAAGATAATACAAGATAGCATTACGTTATTCGAAAATTGTTTTCAAAGTGAACGAAATCCAAGACTAATTATCACGTTTTACCTAAGACATTATACATTTGGAAAAATATATCAAATTATTCGTTTGTTGTCATTTATTAATTTTAAAAACATAACCATCGTCTGCTACCTACGATGCATCATCCATTTACATTCATTCCTTCCCAGGACAGCACGTTGCCGGAGAAACAGGATTGAAATTCTGCATTTGAGGAATAATTCAGAATTAGGCCATCCAACAATATTAGCCAACTGTGCACAGAAAATAATCCTACTGTCACTTGCATCCCCTTGGACACATCACCTTATACATGTTATTATTAAATTAATATCAACGATCTCGTGACATTTTCATTATGAATGCAGCGACGGGAATTCTTGGTATAATGACTGATACAATGAACCTTTGTGGAAACAATGTCAACATTAAGGTGACACGCATGAAAGAAATATGAAAAGTTTATACTTTGTACATTTAAAACGGCAAAATTGAATATCAAGACCCATGTTTCTCCTGTTTGAATATATTTGAAATCAAAGATAGGCTAGTTCTGATTTACATACTTCAGATATTGACAGTCATGTCGTCCAGAGATGGCAAATGGGTAGAAAGACAAGTTGTAATAAATAATAGCAACAAATACTCCATTTGAGGCGTTTTCTGGGAGAACGACATTTCTTCTCTATATTGCCATATATATCCTAAAGGCAATACTTATGTTATTGTACCTTTCCAGGCATTTGTTTCCAACGTGGTTCATAGGTGGTCAGAATGACAATAATGGAAAAAAACACTATTGATACTTTCATTCATAACTCGCATACGCCGATTCCATAAGCATAGGGAGTTTGAAGGAAAGTACTTAAATTCGATCACTTTTGTACATTTTCCATGTTCTGCCATGCTATACCTCATCCCTTCAAAAATGGTTTAAAGCTGGTTGAAACAGTCATGGTATCGAGAACGTGAAAACAAAATTAACAGTCTTGCAAATCAGAATCCACATCAAGAGTTTGTTCAGTGAAATTGAGATATGGAAGTGTAAACAAAATTGATTAGTCTTACTAATGTGCTGATTGTTCGATTTTCCGGAAGACTGCTTTACCCACCGATAGAAATAAAGACAATCAATTAAACGGAAGCATTAATGGAAAGGATTTTACAAGAGAATCAGTTGTGTTATTCATTCGGTTCCTGCAGCTGGATCATCTTAAGGGATAAACAATCATTGTACAATAATTATCGACAATTGTTTTAATTGAATTATCAAAAATGTACGAAATCTGAATACAGCCTTATTTGTACATCTAGATCTTGATCAAAGACATCAAAGCATATGACTTTTGATTGCGTCGTCTTAAAAGAAATCTAATCTCATGCTGCTGGAAAGAAATAATTTCATTGTGTTCGCGTCTTCATAACACAGCACGTGGGTAGGGCAGTAACAATTAATATTTCAATTCGAGGAGTAAACTGTCATATGTCATATTTCCTGAATGTGACAGGAGCGCATCGCAAATCTACATTGTTTTCAGATGCATCTTCCTCGGCAGGTCCTTCCAATGTTTCTTCAAGGACATGCAATAATGAAAAATATTAAAAGGATTTCCGGATCATTTCCTTACAAATTCAGCCACGTAAATTGCATGAATCATAGACTATGATATGATTTTGTTTTGTTTCTACGAATTGTCGACTGTAACATGACACACTGTGAAAAATGATAATCACTGCAACCTTAAAAATTTAGACTTTGATACAATGATATGAAAAGAAGCGATTATTTAGATTCATTAGGATTGATTCAAAGATAATCTTGGGATGACTTTATACATCAGTCTTTGGCGGTCACTTAGATCGATTTTTCTGAATGGCATAGCATCGGATCGTGAGACTATAGTTGCATTTTGCTATCCTTATTGACGTTTATTGCAAATCTTGGTTTACAATTTATCAAGAAGTACAATTAATTCAACAAAATCCTGCCATTCTATGCGACATTGTTTGAGATGTATACTACAACAAAAGGACGTTTGTACCAAACACTTATATCGAGTCACTTGTCTGTACATTTGACTTGTGTCACCATGGCCAAACGTCATTCCTTCAAAACTGACCCCAATCGGGCAGAAACAGAAAGTTCGTATGCAAGGTGATTAAAGGAAAGGTACATGCATAGTGACAAGAATCCGATGACAAGTATGTTTTTGTGAAAATAGGATTCAAAATTATAAACAAGCGAGATCAATCATATCGGGATGTGGTGATCTGAGGAAGAATATGAAGGAAACCTTTCACACAGATATGAATTAGGACGGGAAAGTATGAATAAGACTTAAAAGGTAGGATTTGACGAACCGTTACCTTGTGTTGTTGTGCCAATTCCATCAACAATAGGAGCTAAATGAGTGAAAACAGATACTATAACATTAAGCGAGAATTGTTTTCAAGGCGATAGAAATGCGTGACAAATTGTTACATTTTACCAACAACATTATAAGCTAGCAAACTAATGTCAAAATATGTGCTAGGTTTGATTGAATAATATTAAACGCATAACCATCTCCTGCTTTCGACGACATAGCATCCATTTATGTCCATCTCTTCCTAAGACATCATGTTGGTGGCAAGAGACGATTACAAATCTCCATTTGAGGAAATCAGAGATATTACGCCATCTATCCTCAGTAGCCAACTTTGCATCGCAAGCTAAATTACTCTCACTTGCATCTCACTCGAAATTCACCGGGGACTATACCAAAGAAAGAAGACCTTTCAACAAAAGTACTTAAATTGCCTGACTGGTATATACTTTCGAATTGCAAGATATGGCACACGTCATTCATGCAAAAACTGATCCGAAAGGGGGGAGGAACGGGTGGGATATAGGCAACATGCAGTGTAAAAAGAATCCACGGGACAAATATATTTTGTCAAAAGAGGATTCAAAAGGATTAAAAGCCAACATCAATCGCTTCGAACTGTGTTAGTTTTCGGAATGATACTTTGGCACACACTTATGTATAAGGAATCACAAAGATGGAGAAGAGTTTAAAGGAAGGACTTTATGAGATGTTACCTTGTGTTGTCGTTCCTTTTTCATCCAGATGAGGAGCTAAGTAAATAATGAACGATCATATAACATTAAATTAGAACTGTCTTCAACGTGATAGAAATGCAGGACAAATGGTTACGTTCTACCAAAGATAATATAAATTTGCAAAATACTATCAAATGATTTGATTGTTGTGACTAGCTAATTGTCCAAGTTAAACCATCTCCAGCTAAGGACAATATTTCATGCCTATATGTTTACGTCTTCCTAAGACAGCACCATGGTGTAAAGACAGGATTACAAATCAGTATTTCAGAAAGGAGGAGATATCAGGCTATATATCCCCAGTAGACAAATGTGCATCGCAAAGTACATTACTTTCACTTTCATCCCATTGGAAATTCCATACTCTTACACGACATGATGAGGACGTTTCTATAAAAGTACCTACATTGAATCACTGGTCTATACGTTAGAATTGCAAGATGATGACACACGTCATTGTTTCAAAACAGACCTGAAACGGGGAATAACAGGGAGGATACAGGAAACGCTCGTTGTAAATAGAATCCACGGGACAAATATGTTGTGAAAATAGGATTCAAAAGTATGGAAAAAAGGATATCAATCAAATCGAAATCTGGTTTTTTTTTTGGAAGTATAGGAAGTCAGACGTTCACACGGATAAGAATAACTGACTCCAAATTGGAAGAAGGTTATAAAGGAGGGTCTTCACGAGAGGTTACCTTGTGTTGTTGATCCCTTTCCATCCACGTAAGGAGCTACAAAAATAATAAAAGATCACATTACGTTATTCGGAAATTGTTTTCAAAGTGAAAGAAATGCAAGACTAATTATCACGTTTTACCTAAGACATTATACATTTGCAAAAATATATCAAACTATTCGTTTGTTGTCATATATTAATTTTAAAAACAAAACCATCGAAAGCTACCTACGATGCATCATCCATTTACATTCATTTCTTGCCAGGACAGCACGTTGGCGGAGAAACAGGATTAAAATTCTGCATTTGAGGAATAATTCAGAATTAGGTCATCCAGCAATATTAGCCAACTGTGCACAGAAAATAACTCTACTGTCACTTGCATCCCCTTGGACACATCAACTTATACATGTTATTATTAACTTAATATAAACGATCTCGTGACATTTTCATCATGAATGCAGCGACGGGAATTCTTGGTATAATGACTGATTCAATGAACCATTATGGAAACAATGTCAACATTAAGGTGACACGCATGAACGAAAGATGAAAAGTTTATACTTTGTACATTTAAAACGGCAAAATTGAATAACAAGACCCATGTTTCTCCTGTTTGACTATATTTGAAATCAAAGATAGGCTAGTTCTGATTTACATACTTTAGATATTGACAGTCATGTCGTCCAGAGACAGCAAATGGGTAGAAAGACAAGTTGTAATAAATAATAGCAACAAATACTCCATTTGAGGCGTTTTCTGGGAGAGCGACATTTCATCTCTATATTGAGATATATATCCAAAAGGCAATACTTATGTTATTGTATTTTTCCTAACATTTGTTTCCAACGTGGTTCATAGGTGGTCAGAATGACAATAATGGTAAAAAAAATATTGATACTTTCATTGATAACTCGCATACGCGGATTCCATAAGTATAGGAAGTTTGAAGGAAAGTACTTAAATTCGATCACTTTTGTACATTTTCTATTTTCTGCCATGCTATACCTCATTCCTTCAAAAATGGTTTAAAGCTGGTTGAAACAGTCATGGTATCGAGAACGTGAAAACAAAATAAACAGTCTTGCAAATCAGAATCCACATCAAGAGTTTGTTTAGTGAAATTGCGATATGGAAGTGTAAACAAAATTGATTAGTCTTACTAATGTGCTGATTGTTCGATTTTCCGGAAGACTGCTTTACCAAACGATAGAAATAAAGACAATCAATTAAAGGAAGCATTAATGGAAAGGATTTTACAAGAGGATCAGTTGTGTTATTCATTCGGTTCCTACAGCTGGATCATCTTAAGGGATAAACAATCATTGTACAATAATTTTTGACAATTGTTGTAATTGAATTATCAAAAATGTACGAAATCTGAATACAGCCTTATTTATACATCTACAGCTTGATCAAAGACATCAAAGCATATGATTTTGATTTCCTCGTCTTAAAAGAAAACTAATCTCATGCTGCTGGAAAGAAATAATTTCATTATGTTCGCGTCCTCATAACACAGCACGTGGGTAGGGCAGTATCAATTAATATTTCAATTCGAGGAATAAACTGTCATATAACATATTTCCTGAATGTGACAGGAGCGCATCACAAATCTACATTGTTTTCAGTTGCGTCTTCCTCGGCAGGTCCTTCCAATGTCTCTTCAAGGACATGCAATAATGAAAAATATTAAAAAGATGTCCGGATCATTTCCTTACAAATTCAGCCACGTAAATTGCATGAATCATAGATTATGTTATGATTTTGTTTTGTTTCTACGATTTGCCACTGTAACATGACACACTGTGGAAAAATATAATCACTGCAACCTTAAAAATTTACACTTTGATACAAGGATATGAAAAGAAGCGATTTATTAGATTCATTAGGATTGATTCAAAGATAATCTTGGGATGACTTTATACATCAGTCTTTGTCGGTCACGTAGATCGATTTTTCTGAATGGCTGAACATCGGATCGTGGGACTATAGTTGCATTTTGCTACCCTTCTTGACGTTTATTGCAAATCATAGTTTACACTTGATTAAGAAGTACAATTAATTCAACAAAATCCTGCCATTCTATGCGACATTGTTTGAGATTTATACCACAACAAAAGGACGTTTGTACCAAACACTTATATTGAGTCACATGTCTGTACATTTGACTTGTGTCACCATGGCCAAACGTCATTCGTTCAAAACTGACCCCAATCGGGCAGAAACAGAAAGTTCGTATGCAATGTGATTAAAGGAAAGGTACATGCATAGTGACAAGAATCCGATGACAAGTATGTTTTTGTGAAAATAGGATTCAAAATTATAAACAAGCGAGATCAATCATATCGGGATGTGGTGATCTGAGGAAGAATATGAAGGAAACCTTTCAAACAGATATGAATTAGGACGGGAAAGTATGAATAAGACTTAAAAGGAAGGATTTGACGAACCGTTACCTTGTGTTGTTGTGCCAATTCCATCAACAATAGGAGCTAAATGAGTGAAAACAGATAATATAACATTAAGCGAGAATTGTTTTCAAAGTGATAGAAATGCGTGACAAATTGTTACATTTTACCAACAACATTATAAGCTAGCAAACTAATGTCAAAATATGTGCTAGGTTTGATTGAATAATATTAAACGCATAACCATCTCCTGCTTTCGACGACATAGCATCCATTTATGTCCATCTCTTCCTAAGACATCATGTTGGTGGAAAGAGACGATTACAAATCTCCATTTGAGGAAAACAGCGGTATTACGCCATCTATCCTCAGTAGCCAACTGTGCATCGCAAACTAAATTACTCTCACTTGCATCTCACTCGAAATTCACAGGGGGCTATACCACAGAAAGAAGACCTTTCAACAAAAGTACTTAAATTGCCTGACTGGTATATACTTTCAAATTGCAAGATATGGCACACGTTATTCGTTCAAAACTGATCCGAAACGGGGAGGAACGGGTGAGATACAGGCAACATGCATTGTAAAAAGTATCCACGGGACAAATATTTCTCGTCAAAAGCGGATTCAGAAGGATTAAAAGGCGACATCAATCAATTCGAACTGTGTTAGTTCTCCGAATGATACTTTGGCACACAGTTATGTGTAAGGAATCACAAAGATGGAGAAGAGTTTAAAGGAAGGACTTTATGAGATGTTACCTTGTGTTGTCGTTCCTTTTTCATCCAGATGAGGAGCTAAGTAAATAATGAACGATCATATAACATTAAATTAAAATTGTCTTCAAAGTGACAGAAATGCAGGACAAATTGTTACGTTCTACCAAAGATAATATAAATTTGCAAAATACTATCAAATGATGTGATTGTTGTGACTAGCTAATTGTACAAGTTAAACCATCTCCAGCTGAGGACGATATTTCATGCCTATATGTTCGCGTCTTCCTAAGACAACACCATGGTGGAAAGACAGGATTACAAATCAATATTTGAGGAAGTAGGAGATATTAATTTATATATCCCCAGTAGACAAATATGCTTCGCAAAATACATTACTTTCACTTTCATCCCAGTGGAAATTCTCCACTCTTACACCACATGATGAGGACGTTTCTATAAAAGTACATGCATTGAATCACTGGTCTATACGTTAGAATTGCAAGATCATGACACACGTCATTGTTTCAAAACATACCTGAAACGGGGAATAACAGGGAGGATACAGGAAACGCTCGTTGTAAATAGAATCCACGGGACAAATGTGTTGTGAAAATAGGATTTAAAAGTATGAAAAAGAGAGGTCAATCAAATCGAAATCTGGTGGTTTTTGGAAGTATAGGAAGTCAGACGTTCACACGGATAAGAATAACTGAGGCCAAATTGGAAGAAGGTTAAAAAGGAGGGACTTCACGAGAGGTTACCTTGTGTTGTTGATCCCTTTCCATCCACATAAGGAGCTGCAAAGATAATACAAGATAACATTACGTTATTCGAAAATTGTTTACAAAGTGAACGAAATGCAAGACTAATTATCACGTTTTACCTACGACATTATATATTTGGAAAAATATATCAAATTATTCGTTTGTTGTCATTTATTAATTTTAAAAACAAAACCATCGTCTGCTACCTACGATGCATCATATATTTACATTCATTTCTTGCCAGGACAGCACGTTGGCGGAGAAACAGGATTAAAATTCTGCATTTGAGGAATAATTCAGAATTAGGCCATCCAACAATATTAGCCAACTGTGCACAGAAAATAACTCTACTGTCACTTGCATCCCCTTGGACACATCACCTTATACATGTTATTATTAAATTAATATCAACGATCTCGTGACATTTTCATCATGAATGCAGCGACGGGAATTCTTGGTATAATGACTGATAGAATGAACCTTTGTGGAAACAATGTCAACATTAAGGTGACACGCATGAAAGAAAGATGAAAAGTTTATACTTTGTACATTAAAAACATCAAAATTGAATATCAAGACCCATGTTTCTCCTGTTTGACTATATTTGAAATCAAAGATAGGCTAGTTCTGATTTACATACTTCAGATATTTACAGTCATGTCGTCCAGAGATGGCAAATGGGTAGAAAGACAAGTTGTAATAAATAATAGCAACAAATACTCCATTTGAGGCGTTTTCTGGGAGAACGACATTTCTTCTCTATATTGCCATATATATCCTAAAGGCAATACTTATGTTATTGTATTTTTCCAGGCATTTGTTTCCAACGTGGTTCATAGGTGGTCAGAATGACAATAATGGAAAAAAAAACTATTGATACCTTCATTCATAACTCGCATACGCCGATTCCGTAAGTATAGGAAGTTTCAAGGAAAGTACTTAAATTCGATCACTTTTGTACATTTTCCATTTTCTGCCATGCTATACCTCATCCCTTCAAAAATGGCCTAAAGCTGGTTGAAACATTCATGGTATCGAGAACGTGAAAACAAAATAAACAGTCTTGCAAATCAGAATCCACATCAAGAGTTTGTTCAGTGAAATTGAGATATGGAAGTGTAAACAAAATTGATTAGTCTTACTAATGTGCTGATTGTTCGATTTTCCGGAAGACTGCTTTACCCACCGATAGAAATAAAGACAATCAATTAAACGGAAGCATTAATGGAAAGGATTTTACAAGAGGATCAGTTGTGTTATTCATTCGGTTCCTGCAGCTGGATCATCTTAAGGGATAAACAATCATTGTACAATAATTATCGACAATTGTTTTAATTGAATTATCAAAATGTACGAAATCTGAATACAGCCTTATTTATACATCTACAGCTTGATCAAAGACATCAAAGCATATGATGTTTGATTGCGTCGTCTTAAGAGAAAACAAATCTCATGCTGCTGGAAAGAAATAATTTCATTGTGTTCGCGTCTTCATAACACAGCACGTGGGTAGGGCAGTAACAATTAATATTTCAATTCGAGGAGTAAACTGTCATATGTCATATTTCCTGAATGTGACAGCAGCGCATCGCAAATCTACATTGTTTTCAGATGCATCTTCCTCGGCAGGTCCTTCCAATGTTTCTTCAAGGACATGCAATAATGAAAAATATTAAAAAGATTTCCGGATCATTTCCTTACAAATTCAGCCACCTAAATTGCATGAATCATAGATTATGGTATGATTTGTTTTGTTTCTACGAAATGTCCACTGTAACATGGCACACTTTGAAAAAATATAATCACTGCAACCTTACAAATTGACACTTTGATACCAGGATATGAAAAGAAGCGATTATTTAGATTCATTAGGATTGATTCAAAGATAATCTTGGGATGACTTTATACATCAGTCTTTGACGGTCACGTAGATCGATATTTCTGAATGACATAACATCGGATCGTGAGACTATAGTTGCATTTTGCTATCCTTATTGACGTTTATTTTACACTTGATTAAGAAGTACAATTAATTCAACAAAATCCTGTCATTCTATGCGACATTGTTTGAGATGTATACCACAACAAAAGGACGTTTGTACCAAACACTTATATCGAGTCACTTGTCTGTACATTTGACTTGTGTCACCATGGCCAAACGTCATTCCTTCAAAACTGACCCCAATCGGGCAGAAACAGAAAGTTCGTATGCAAGGTGATTAAAGGAAAAGTAGATGCATAGTGACAGGAATCCGATGACAAGTATGTTTTTGTGAAAATAGGATTCAAAATTATAAACAAGCGAGATCAATCATATCGGGATGTGGTGATCTGAGGAAGAATATGAAGGAAACCTTTCACACAGATATGAATTAGGACGGGAAATTATGAATAAGACTTAAAAGGAAGGATTTGACGAGCCGTTACCTTGTGTTGTTGTGTCAATTCCATCAACAATAGGAGCTAAATGAGTGAAAACAGATAATATAACATTAAGCGAGAATTGTTTTCAAAGTGATAGAAATGCTTGACAGATTGTTACATTTTACCAACAACATTATAAGCTAGCAAACTAATGTCAAAATATGTGATAGGTTTGATTGAATAATATTAAACGCATAACCATCTCCTGCTTTCGACGACATAGCATCCATTTATGTCCATCTCTTCCTAAGACATCATGTTGGTGGAAAGAGACGATTACAAATCTCCATTTGAGGAAAACAGAGGTATTACGCCATCTATCCTCAGTAGCCAACTGTGCATCGCAAACTAAATTACTCTCACTTGCATCTCACTCGAAATTCACCGGGGACTATACCACAGAAAGAAGACCTTTCAACAAAAGTACTTAAATTGCCTGACTGGTATATACTTTCGAATTGCAAGATATGGCACACGTCATTCATTCAAAACTGATCCGAAACGGGGAGGAACGGGTGGGATACAGGCAACATGCATTGTACAAAGAATCCACGGGACAAATATTTCTTGTCAAAAGCGGATTCAAAAGGATTAAAAGGCGACATCAATCACTTCGAACTGTGTTAGTTTTTGGAATGATACTTTGGCACGCAGTTATGTATAAGGAATCACAAAGATGGAGAAGAGTTTAAAGGAAGGACTTTATGAGATGTTACCTTGTGTTGTCGTTCCTTTTTCATCCAGATGAGGAGCTAAGTAAATAATGAACGATCATATAACATTAAATTAAAATTGTCGTCAAAGTGACAGAACTGCAGGACTAAATGTTATGTTCTACCAAATATATAGTAGAAATTAGCACAATACTATCACATGATGTGATTGTTGTGACTAGCTAATTGTACAAGTTAAACCATCTCCAGCTAAGGACGATATATCATGCCTATATGTTCTCGTCTTCCTAAGACAGCACCATGGTGGAAAGACAGGATTACAAATCAATATTTCAGAAAGTAGGAGATATTAGGCTATATATCCAAAGTAGACAAATGTGCTTCGCAAAGTACATTACTTTCACTTTCATCCCATTGGAAATTTCCCACTCTTACACCACATGATGAGGACGTTTCTATAAAAGTCCATACATTGAATCACTGGTTTATACGTTAGAATTGCAAGATCATGACACACGTCATTGTTTCAAAACAGACCTGAAACGGGGAATAACAGGGAGGATACAGGAAACGCTCGTTGTAAATAGAATCCACGGGACAAATATGTTGTGAAAACAGGATTCAAAAGTATGAAAAAGAGAGATCAATCAAATCGAAATCTGGTGGTTTTTGGAAGTGTAGGAAGTCAGACGTTCACACGGATAAGAATAACTGAGGCCAAATTGGAAGAAGGTTAAAAAGGAGGGACTTCACGAGAGGTTACCTTGTGTTGTTGATCCCTTTCCATCCACATAAGGAGCTGCAAAGATAATACAAGATAACATTACGTTATTCGAAAATTGTTTTCAAAGTGAAAGAAATGCAAGACTAAATTATCACGTTTTACCTAAGACGTTATACATTTGCAAAAATATATCAAATTATTCGTTTGTTGTCATATATTAATTTTAAAAACAAAACCATCGTCTGCTACCTGAGATGCATCATCCATTTACATTCATTTCTTGCCAGGACAGCACGTTGGCGGAGAAACAGGATTGAAATTCTGCATTTGAGGAACAATTCAGAATTAGGCCATCCAACAATATTAGCCAACTGTGCACAGAAAATAACTCTACTGTCACTTGCATCCCCTTGGACACATCACCTTATACATGTTATTATTAAATTAATATAAACGATCTCGTGACATTTTCATTATGAATGCGGCGACGGGAATTCTTGGTATAATGACTGATAGAATGAACCTTTGTGGAAACAATGTCAACATTAAGGTGACACGCATGAAAGAAAGATGAAAAGTTTATACTTGTACATTTAAAACGGCAAAATTGAATATCAAGACCCATGTTTCTCCTGTTTGACTATATTTGAAATCAAAGATAGGCTAGTTCTGATTTACATACTTTAGATATTGACAGTCATGTCGTCCAGAGATGGGAAATGGGTAGAAGGACAAGTTGTAATAAATAATAGCAACAAATACTCCATTTGAGGCGTTTTCTGGGAGAACGACATTTCTTCTCTATATTGCCATATATATCCTAAAGGCAATACTTATGTTATTGTACCTTTCCAGGCATTTGTTTCCAACGTGGTTCATAGGTGGCCAGAATGACAATAATGGAAAAAAAACTATTGATACTTTCATTGATAACTCGCATACGCGGATTCCATAAGTATAGGAAGTTTGAAGGAAAGTACTTAAATTCGATCACTTTTGTACATTTTCCATTTTCTGCCATGCTATACCTCATCCCTTCAAAAATGGTTTAAAGCTGGTTGAAACAGTCATGGTATCGAGAACGTGAAAACAAAATTAACAGTCATGCAAATCAGAATCCACATCAAGAGTTTTTTCAGTGAAATTGAGATATGGAAGTGTAAACAAAATTGATTAGTCTTACTAATGTGCTGATTGTTCGATTTTCCGGAAGACTGCTTTACCCACCGATAGAAATAAAGACTATCAATTAAACGGAATCATTAATGGAAATAATTTTACAAGAGGATCAGTTGTGTTATTCATTCGGTTCCTGCAGCTGGATCATCTTAAGGGATAAACAATCATTGTACAATAATTATCGACAATTGTTGTAATTGAATTATCAAAAATGTACGAAATCTGAATACAGCCTTATTTATACATCTACAGCTTGATCAAAGACATCAAAGCATATGATGTTTGATTGCCTCGTCCTAAAAGAAAACTAATCTCATGCTGCTGGAAAGAAATAATTTCATTATGTTCGCGTCTTCGTAACACAGCACGTGGGTAGGGCAGTAACAATTAATATTTCAATTCGAGGAGTAAACTGTCATATGTCATA
>JAECUM010025988.1:0-87355 GCA_016617855.1 Megalonaias nervosa | reverse complement strand
ATATATATAATCATGTTAGGTATGCATGTATATGATTCACACATATGTAAAGTGTATTACGGCGTTTAAATGGACAAATAAAATAATTATACTATACATGAAATTCCCTGTGTATGGCATTATGAAAGAGGAAAAAAAAATGTTTTAGTGGCTAACTTTTTGCTCCATTTTTAAAAATTTCATACAAAGATGATTCGAAGTGACTTTCAGAGTTTATCCGTGAACAAGCTGCGTAAGCTCGATTGTTAGCTTGTCGGACTCATAATCCAAGTCCCGCTGATTCAATACCCAACAACGCAAACCCAGGTCTCCTGCTTCGTCATGCCACTGAGAAATGCAGTTGACGCAATTATTCTCGACACGATATAGCTAATTATGTTTTAAAAAGTGCTACTAAAACCAACCAGCACCAACAACAGCACCAACAATGACGATGTAAGTGCACATTGTTTACTTGTGTTAGACTCCTTTAGGAAGTACCCATATTTATATTTCTTTGCACTTGACTGTATTTTATAATAAAAGAAAGAAAAAAAGCAGAAAGAAGCAAACGAAAAGTGCCACAAAAACCAAACTCAACCTCTTTGAACAAGAACGGCGACGATGTGAGTGTACATTTTTTACTTGTGTTATCGTTCTTTAGGAATTCCCCATAGTGATATGGTTTGAACTTCGTTCACTTTTTGACTAAAAAAAGGATCAAACGAAGAAAGACACAATGCACAATGAGAGGAACGAGCAGAGAAATTGGAACATTATATATTATAATTTTTCCACCATGCTATAATCGCTTGCGGGTATCAGTTACAGAGACCAGGAAGTAATATGACAACGACTATTGCTGTGTACTGTAACTAAAATAGCCATGAGCACAAACTGTATTTCCTAAAAATGTATTTGGGAAACAATAGAGCGTCAAACGAAACATGTATTTCCTGTTGAAATATTATATATCACAGTTCGCAATTTTTCCTGCCCATACCTTGTTTGATTGTTTAGCATGGTTTTGTGGGATTTCGTAAGGTGTGTTTGTTCCGGGTGGGAGGTGTCTAAATTAGCATTCAACGTTAAAGAAGCGAACGAATTATAACATAAGACAGTGGCTTAAACTACGATAACTCCGATAGAAAATGGGTTTGTTATATATGTTATGAACATTCTTTTCACGAAGAACAACGAGAGAGAGAGAGAGAGAGAGAGAGAGAGAGAGAGAGAGAGAGGTTGATTCTTGCCCGGTGGATATGGACGGTGGAGGTTAGATTTACTTGTATCATTTGAAAACCACGGTCTGTTTGTCTATACGGTATATCGGCAATAGTAAGATGTGGTCCATAGTTCTTTTTTCTGCCGTGGTGTCAATAATAATATTTTTAATTCACAGGATTCTCCAGAGAAAAGGTAGGGGTATTGTACCTGTTTTGAACTTGAGCAAAATACTAGCTACTGTAAAACACAATTATAGCGTATTTGCTTCGACCTATTTGGAACTCTACCTACAAATCTACTATTTTTTCTTTCGTAAACACAATTTGACGGTTAATATGGCTCACGAATATTAGCTATTATTATGTAATTGCTAAATGTTTTAAGATATAAATAAACTATTAACTATTGCATATTTGAAAATTTAAGTCCAGGAGTAAATAACGCAGGCTCTGGTATTAACCCCATAGTTTTATTAAGTGATCTCTTCCAAGAAGTTCATATGAGGCCCGAATATGACACAAATGAACAATCTTCAACCAATCTCATCTACCTTGAAGAGGTGTAAACAGGAAGTAAACTACCATTCATTAATCATTCGGCCTTTGATGAATATACATTATCAGTGCACTATCTAGAGGGGCCCCGAGTGGCCGAGTGGTCCAAAGCGCTCTCCGTTACGGATCACTACCATCTCACCTCTGTCTGCGTGGGTTCGAGTCTAGGATTCGGCGAATGTGGATATGTGAGAAAGCTTGCCAGTAGCTTCTCGTGGGTCGGTGGTTCTTTCCGGGGATTTCCCGGTTTCTTCCTCCACCATTAATACTGGTCGCCATGTATAGCCTATCGTGTGCTGCAAAATGGCGTTAAGCCCCACAAGAACAACAACAACACTATCTAGATATGAATTTATGTATTATATCAACTGGCACAGGCTGATTCCAATCATACTAGACCTTAGAAATATCCACCACCTATATCCTTTTACTTTACAAAACGCTTATCCGTCAAACCACCGATTCTTTGAAACTGAAGTTTTAAGGAATTAATGACAGTGGCGGCTTACTCTCAAGGCTGCTTTAATGGGATGTAATCATCCTCCGCCTGTTTCCATCCAACTTGCCCTTATTATCCTTTCACTGAGACACGAGTGGATACAGCTCCATTGTTCATTCATTCGTTACATATTCGTAGCATTATTAATATTTATATATTGTTTCATTCATTTAGTGTAACACAACCATGCCAAATATAGATAACTGTAACCTATTTTGTTACGTTGAACAATTTGTATTTTCAGATGATTGTCACTCGTTATATAACCTGCACTCATCAAATCTACTATCTGGATGCAACGCAGGAATCGGAACTCAACTATTCCAAAAATAGGTCACTGTGACCTATTTTTGGCGTATAAACAACTATTTTATCTTGAGATAAAACTTTTCCAACCGTGTATATTTAGTATATTGTTTCAACACATCGGCTTTGTCGCCGTCTACACCTTCAGTCACATGCAACTTTGATAGTATCACATGATACTGTACTAGGATCTTCAAACCCTTGTGCACTTCAAGTTCGCGTTTTCTTGTTGGCTGAAACAGATGAAACAAATTTGTTGAGGTACAATTTTCTGGCACACTTTGGTTATCAAATCTTTAACTATTGTCAAATCCAGCAAAAGCAGTAGCAATTTTTGTAGGGGCTCCGATCAGGCTCTTTTTTGGCAATATCTCGCAATTTCAACAGTGTATAACAATATGTCTTATAAATCTTTAAATACGATATCAAAATACGCACAATTAAACATATAGATTGTTAATAAAACAATGTCAGAAAATATTATGGCAAGTGCAAACGAGATGGAGTACTACTACATTCACCAGAAACACAATATGTACGCGGGAACATGCTAGGGTCAGTGATTAATATCAAAAGCAGTTCCGTTTGATAAGACAACTCCGGTGGGTTATAAGATTAGCGTAAAATCAGAAAATGATACAACTCGAACAGAAATGTTCAGGAAAGATTTAATTTGCTCGTTGTTTTATGGAGATATTACCGAAAGAATGAGAGTTTTCCAAGTTAATGGGTCGGAAACTGATGATAACATCGCAAATTTAGGATTACAAAACGAATATCAACCACATCCAGTATTTGATCTTTACGAAGCAGATGACCGAGGAATAATCAGACATATTGAAACAAAGAAAGCATTGGGAAATATTGTTAATAGCGGGTATTTGCAGGTTCGTGTTAGGGGAAGAAATACATATGAATTTTTTGGATATACCCACAGAATCGTTTACGAAACTTTAATGGTTCTATTTCACCAGGATTAGTGATTAATCATATTAACAACATTAAAACCAACAATCGAGCTTGTTACCCAACAAGAAAATGTTAGAAAAGGCAAAGGTAGTGGTGGTTCTAATTTTAAATGCACAGCGAAATCTATTATTTCAACGAATCTCGAAACAAATGAAGAAAAGAAATTTTCTTCAATAAATTCTGCTTCTCGACATTTTGATATTCTTCCAGAGTCAGTCAAGTTTGTTGCAGATGGCACAACAAGATCAGCATTCTCAAAGAAATACAATACTAAAATCGTCTTCCGATACGACAATTAAATTTTCTTTAAGATTTTGATTAGCTCTTCTCGATTAATACAATTGCGACACCACAACATTATTGTGGCCTTATCGTATACAACAGAAGAATAAAAACAATTTCTTCTTGTAGTTGTTTTTTTTTTTTTTTCTGCTTCGGTAAGTAGAACTTTATCTGTGCCGTTGTTTACCAAAACTAAATTACCAGAAATATTATCTTGTCCCATTCCAATGAAACATTCGCGGACTGCTTTGTCAAGTTCAGTGCGATTAACTATACTTGCTTTTTCGTGATATCTTACTTCGTCCATCTTATTTTAGTAAATTAGACAAACGTTAAAGATAATATGAATCTGATCAAGAGACTTGCGCATATTTACAACGACAGCGATGTAATCGCTCTTGCTGAAGAAAAACCTGCTTCTGTTATATCAGATACAACAGAAGAATTTCATTTAACTTTGTTAACGTATGAGGAAGAAGTTTCAGTTGGAGATTTTACAATCGATATAAATACTGTCCTTGATTTTAAAAAAAATCTTACGGAAGATCAACAACTGGCATATATGATGTCAAGTATCACACTGCCAAAACATAACGAAGTTTAATTTTAGTGTTGCGGAAAATCAGTTATTCTGGCAAATGATTGAGCCTTTCATGAATGCCAAGGTACCAGGACGGCAAAAATGTATAAAATTCGATTTTATATTTGTCAAGGTCTTCAACTTGATGTGCAATAGCGGAGCTATCGCAGAAGAAAAAAACAGTATTTGATATCGCTATGTAAGTCGGTAAAATGCAAGTCTGTCCTCGCACGATACGAGCAAATTTACAAAAATATTATGTTTCAATACTTCTAGTTGGTAGACAGCTATGGAGGCTATCTCCGTAACCACGCCACTTGACAAGACTTTCTTGCCATGCGTTCTGATTACTCGTTCAATAACAAATACAACTTGATTTGTTGTGTTTTTGTTGGGGTTTTTTGTGGTGGTTTTTTTTTTTTGTAGTTATTTTTCGTAAAAGCTACCAATTACTGATTCGCCTGACAAATCTTTTAGAGAGTATCTAACAATAATTGTGATTAAAACTTCTTCGGTCTAGTTTGGAGTAAATCTTTTTTCAAATACTTTTTTTGTTAGGGAAATTCTGACTATCGCCGATCTTAAATGCATGCCTCCGATGCATATTTTCGTTTGCCAGTATCGTATTTTTAATTGCGTGGTTGGGCGATATTTTTATCGCTCTGTGTTTCGTGCCGTTGTAATCCGATACTATCTTTTGCAAATCATCAATATATCTGTGTTTTTCATTATCAGGTGTCTGTGACTGTTTCGTTTTGTGTACGATTAAATCGTTCTACGATAACACTCTTTCCATCATTTCCCGTAATAAATTTTTTTAATGTTATTTTGTTTCAGAAAATATTCAAAACTCTGCACCGTGGTCAGTCCATATTTTATTTGGTGGCCTTTCCGTGCTAACGATAATTTGTTTTAACGCATCAGTTATTGATGTTCCTGTTTAGCGGCAATAGATATACTGAATGCGTATTTGCTAAAAACATCAATAACTTTTAACAAGTATTTCTTATTATCATTAAACTGAGCAAGATTTGACATATCTACTAGATCTATCGCCCAGATATCGTCAACGGCATTCACGACAACCTTACGTCGCGGAAACTTTTACTTTTAGGTCGGTGTAATTCAGTTGCAAGGTCATCGTATAATCCAATGCGAGGCTTTCCAAGCGGGACTTTCCCGAGTCCAAGTTTATACTTTGTTCCAATTAATCCTTGCACTAGTTTCTCGGTCAGTACGTTCTCTCATACCTGTTGGTTTCATGTTATCTAGTTCGTTTAACATTATTTTATCACAACCAGGTTTGTCTTGTTTATTATCACGATAACAGATATCATGACACATTGCTATCGCATCCAATTGATTGTAAGGTTCTTGTGCAGGCAGTGGATTGTCGTTTTCGTCAAGTTATTTATCTATCGGATTATATTTGTGGCCGGGCAGTGTCCAACCGCAGTGGAGTTTGGGTTATTTACTAATAAGTTTTTGGATGTCAATGCCGCTGCAGATTACTTCTCTGCGATTGAAGGATTGGCAATACGTAACAATTTTATCTTCTTCGAGAACTAGGTCTCGATCACAATTACAGTTGCGTGTTTTCATTTTATATTTTTCTGTAGTTTGTTAAACTCAGAATTTGAAGAACTCAAACAAAAACAGAAATAGTATTATAAGAAATTTCTGATTTTTTATAAACCTTCTGCAGAATTGTTTTTTTTTTTTTTTTTTTAAATCATTAACCAGAATAACTTTATCGTTATCTGAGTTGTCAGGGGAATTTTATCAACACCTTTACCAGCAACTGCGTCGGCGACGATTACATCGTTGGCTTTAGTTTGTTTCAAGAACATACTTTTTTTCTGCTACAAACAGCACAAATACTTTCTAGCATCATTCTATTCTTTTTTGTTTTTCCTGTTTTCTCGTCTGTGTTGGAAGTTTTAGTTCTGCACTTGAGACAATATGTTGTCATTTTCGTATTAATATTAGTCACACAAAATTAATCTTCAGAGTTATCTTCAGAGTTATCTTCAGAGTCATCTAGAATTTTAGGGTTAAACGTCGATAATGCAGCAGCTAAAATAAGCTTTAATATTAATATTTCAAAATTACCTGATTTTGTGTGCTTCTTTAGTTTCTTTTATTTTTTCTGATTTTTCTTCGAGTTCTTTTTGTTTCTTTGGATTTTTTCTGTTTTTTTATTTCTTCGCTTTCATTTGTTTTTTCGTCTGTGTTATCTGTTTCAGTTTCACTTTCACACTCTGCACAGTTTATTTTCATTTTCTTTTCATGTTTATTACACAAAATTAAGTAGAGATATAATCGCGGGCGAATTTATCATTGTTCACACTTGGGTGTTTGTCAAATTGCAGAATAAATTTTAAAACATTCGAAGAACTCGAGTTCCCGGGCAACTTTGTTGCCAAGGACATCTGCCAGATAAACATAATACAGTAATATCCACAAGCACACGTTCCAACTGGCTATAGTTGGTTGGAAGAATAATTTATTTTTTTTATAATTTTTCTGATATACCTTTTAATAGCATCACTTGGAGGAAGTCCAAACGAATCAAAGTAATTGTCTTTGTAAACTGCTACCCAGTGAGTGCCCTATCCGTCATTAAAATCTTGTATATTAATTACACACGATACACCTGTTGGTGCGGAATCAAGTTCGTCTTTAGAATATAATCCATGGAATCCTTTCACCGATTTTAGTTTGTCAAGTATATCAAAGTTGCTTAACGGTGACGACTTTGTCGCGAGCGCAGTCAACGTCTTGTTCCCGGCAACATCAGACCGCAACCTCTGACCCCTCTGCCGATTCTGAGCATATTTAGAATGAGACTTCCAGCTACCCCTGCTAAAAGTGGACCAATAGGAAGAAATCCTCCTTTCCGCCTTCTGGTTATCGTTCTCTTAGTTGCGGTTGACCGCTTTGCCTTTGTTGTTGTTGAAGACTTTTTTCGAGCTGGCATTTTTTATCTGTTATTGTCACACAAAACTAAAATTTGAAGAACATTGATTACACAATTTGGTTGATTCCATCTCCGGAGACACCGTCTCTCGCAACCACCTTTTTAGTTGCTCCTGATATTGCTCCTGATGCCGCTGCTATTCCTAGTGTTCCGAGCACAGGCAAAAGTTTTCGTAATATTGTCTTTACTAACGTTACAAATGCTGTTCCAAGAAATCTGCCATCGACCGCATAGTGGTTGGACGTTGCTGTTATTTGCGCAACAGACAGATTAAAAACAAACGGTTTACCTCGATTGAGGTTTGTCATTTGTTGATGCGTCAACATTATTTTCATTTGTGTATCTGTTGTTGATGTCGGCGATATCTTTAAAGAAACCGCACGGCGTTTAGCAGCTGCGGTTGCCAATTTTTTAATTCGTCCTTGCGTCAAATATATTTCTTTTGTAGTATATTTCGTTGTCATTGCTTATTTTATATTGTTTTGCTAGACAATATTAAAGTTCGAAGAACTTCACACTTGGACAATCATTCTGCTTTTAGTTGCGTCGATTTTCAAGAATCTGTCACTGACAACAAGCGCGTATACGTTATGCGGTTCAGCTAGTGGAATCCCAAGAGACCAGGTAACTTCGATATCAGCAGTTGATCTTATAGTTTGTTCGGAATGTTTAGATACGTCAAAGTAAAAGATAGGATAAAGTGCACGAAATTCCTCGATTGATATTTGAGATTCGCTGTCTGCATCTTGATATTTTTGCATTGCTTCCATCAAATATATGTATGGCCGAGACACGTTTCTAGTAAAGTCCACGGCAATGATGCATTCGTTTGCTCGTTCTGGATATTGTTTTGAATTTATTCTAGCAAATATTCGTCTAACATCAGCGCTATCAAATACGGCGTTGTTTAGTTCTTGACTACCACATCGTGCCTGTCTTTCAAACACAACAAACAAACGTCTTGGCAATTGTTCACCAGGTGCAGTTGTGATACGCCATGTGTAGTCGGTTACATATTGAATTGCGGTTTGGTATTTCTTATTCTGTTGCAAATATATCTTTTTCGTGTATGCTGTGAGCATTGACTCTAGGTCTATTGATTTACTGATTGAAGGCACGATTCTTGGCATCCACAGCGCAGGTCTGGAAATTACAAATTTTGCGTTAGCTACTCCACCGGCATGAATTAAACACTCATTTTGTTCTGCTCGATCAAGAACAAGCCTGTGTCTTAGTCCACGAAACACCTTGTTGTAATCACGACAAAATCCAAAGAGTGTGCTTAACGGCAGCATCATTGTTATTTGATTTGATCCTGCGGCAAACGCTTTTCGTTTAGCAAATCCTTCATTGTATTGCTGTCGCCGTATATTTGTACCTGCCACTCTTATTGCGGCTCCAATATCAGCTGCAGTATTACTAGCTGTATCACCAATAAAATTATTATTATCCGCTGAAGGAACACCAGCATCAGTACGAAACTCGCTTGAAACAGCTGTTCCAAATTCAGCATCTTTAAATCACATCATGTTTGTTCCAACAGACCGACAATAATCGTCACTGAACGAAACAATGTTGAGAATTGTGCTTGCAACAGGCAAGTGCATTGAAATATCTTCTACAGTTTGATTGGCAAGCTGGTATCGTGCGCTTCTAAACAAGCTCCATCCATTATAAACAAGTGCAATTCCAGTATCAGCTGCGATACCAGCACCAGCTGCGTCTAGTATTTCACGCGTACTTCAAGTACTGCTTTATGTGGCAGCAGAAAGATATCTTCGTCTCTGGTATAAAACGTTCGGATGCCAGCTTTATTTGGTTCCTTTGAATTTTCATCGAGATACTGGACGTACTCGAATACTGTTGCGACGTCGTCGGTATCAAATTCTTCGGTAAGATCAAGATAATTTTTAACTGACATTCTTTATTCATCATTGCCACTCAAAATTATTGTTTCCCTAGAAAGCCACAATATCTATTTGAATAAGTTTTGTTTTCTTTACTAGTTTTCGAATTATATCTTCGCCCCGTGGTGATAACAATGTCTTAGTTGTGGCAATCATTGCTTGCTTGGTATCTGCCGTTGGTGCAGTGGTTGATATTACTTGTGCAATATCAGCTGATGTCGGTGCAGGTTTACCCCTAATTTTGTCAGCTATCTTTTGTCCGCCCGAGGTAGCTGCCGCAGATGCTGCCCCATTAGCAAATACTTTTAACACGTCTACGGCAATAGGTGCAACTTTATGTGCGATTCCTGGTATATTCTCAACAATCTTTTTGAAAATATATTTCCAAAGAAACCACCTATGATCTTTCTTTGATAAGTGTTTCTTTGTTTCATTATTTATTTAGTGTTGCGTTACAAAATTAATTTACGGGGTGCGCCTCCGCGGTGCGTAGGTGTAAGTAATAAGTAACAATTTCATTGTTAAGGTCAAGTTGTCGCCCAGATTGATCTGTCAGTTGCATATTTATACTTGATATTTGATTTTCAGGATTAACAGGATAGTGTATTATCTGACGAGGATTAACTTGCATCAGCGATCCAGGTGGAACGTCTGCAGAAAAGCTACAGATTGTCTGTCCTTGACTGCCCCGAGCACAATAAGAACCAGACGCAACTGAAAAATTAATCATAATTGTATTTACTTGCGTCATATTTACCGGAACATCACCATCGCATGATATAGTTTGTTTTGCAACTGAGCCATATTGTTTATTATTAAATCCTAAAAATGACGCGGTATTGTTGCTGGTGAAAAGTCAATTAAAAGATTATTTTTAACGTGATTTTAGCACGTAGCGAGTTATAGTCTGGCGTCAATTCAAAATTGTCTGCAACGCCTCCATTTTTTGTGATTAATTCTTTTATTGTCTGTTTAGGTCTGTTACGTTATACGCGCCCTGTGGTATTTTGAACGATGTCCAAGCGACTGGATCAAACGTAAAATCATCATTGATGCCTGCTTTTACGTTGGCCATTGAATGCCACGCCGTAGCAGAAATTAATCCGATTTCGTACTGTCGATCACGAACAAGTTGTATTGGTGGATTATAGTATACAGAAAATTTTGCGCTGTCGTTTGCGGTTTGTGAAGAGTCAAGTAAAAGTGTAGCTGACATTATCTTTATCATTGGTGGTATAAAATCACGTTGACCAATAAAATTGTTAGATTAAGTTGTTGTGTAAAATTTCGTATTCGGAAGATGTTAATGATCCATTTACGCGAAGATGATTAAGTATATCTACAATCTCATTGTCGATTTCTATACTGACATTTCTGCTTCTTTTGATGATATCAGTAACATCAGTAGGTCAACCATTCCCGCGGCTGAAGTAAAACCTCTGACACCAAAACCAAGTTTTTCATCAACTTCATTTTTATTACGCTTTTGCTCATAATCTTTCATCAACCTGTAAAAGTCCAACCTTTACTGTCGATTTCGATATCTATCAGGTGTTTTAAGTATAACAGAAGCAATTACTCCACTGCGCATTTTAGCAAACTTTTTCAAAACGTATGGATCTTCGTCATCGTATATCAAAATTAAATTTGCATCGATTGCTATTCTAATAATTCTTTCTAATATTTTTTAAAATTCTTTGTAATCATTATCCGACCATTTTCTAATATTATTGATGTCATCAAATTTTTCCTTAAAGTAAAAATTAATAAAATCCTCATATTCTTCTTGACTTACCGATACTTTTGATTTATCCCTGAGGTTTTTTTCATCTTTTTCCTCAATTAACTCAGCAAATTCGTTAACATTTTCATCTGCAATATTAACATCTTTTTGTATTTTAATCTAATCAATTATTTCCTGATTTTTTCAATTATTTTTTAACAGTTTCCTCTGCTTGAGATTTTTGTTGTTCTTTTAATTGTCCTAACAAACCTTTCTCTGACAATCTTTTAGCTCATCGTCAGATAACGTTGATGTGTCTGGTTGTTTACCAAGTACAGTCTCGGTTACTGGTCTAAAACGTTTTGCAGTTTCTTCTGCCGCAGCAAGTTGTCCTTGACGTTCTTCCTGTACTTTTTTCTTAAACGCCGCTCTTGTCGAAGCAAATTTCTTTTGTAAATCAATTTTTTGTTTTTCCATTTTTATTACGTCTGATAAAATTTGTAAACGTTCGAAGAACGTCAACAGTGACAAAGTCGCCCGTCAAAAAAATCGGTCAATGTAACAACGGAACCTTTTTAGGATCAAGTGCTAGTTTGCCAAATAAGAAAAAGTTATATCTGTTTCGATAGCCTCATAATAAAGTTCAATAAATTTATCTTTGGTTACATCACCGCATTGCTCATGTGCAATATTTCGTACATCGACATTATCAAGTCCGGGAAACAATATAAAACAACCAGTATTTCGGCGCATAAATCTGTCCACGTTATAAAAACCCTGGGCAAGATAAACCGCATTACAATTTCTGTGTCTGGACAAAGAAAAATAAGATCGTACTTTGTTCATGTCGCTGTTGTATAGCGGAATATCGTCAAATACAATTATCGTTTGTTCGGACGAATCAAGTTCATTTACCGGAATAAGATCTTCCGGTTGCTTAATCAGAAATATATCCTCACCCGCACCAAACTCATTGCGCAATGTGTCGTTGTAATCATTTAATAGTTCGTATTTATCCTGCTGTGGATTAATTTTGTAAATAAACACCCGATCGTACTTAAAGTTGCCGTTGAGCAGGAGGTTCATTGGCAAGTTTGTTTTGCCAGATCCTGTCCGACCAGCGATAAGAAAATGGCAATCAGGTAATTCATTGACGTGTTTGTGTTTCACTAATCGCTCGGTATCAAAATTCAATATTGACATTGTTATATTTACCACACACAAATTTTATCACGCGTTAAGAATAAACAATGAGTTATTACACGAAATTCGGAACAACATTAAGCGGTTCTGCGTCTGCAGACGCTGTAATAATAAACGGAAGTGTAGACTTATCAGGGTATCTTAAGAAATCCGGCGATACAATGAGCGGAAAATTATCAATATCTAATCAGCGAGTGCTCGGTCTTGAGACAACATTTCTATTAGATGTCGTAAAGAGTTGTATTTTTTACATCTTTGGAGCTCGAGATGTTTTATCAAAGATGACAGCTTGTTCAGAAGTTCATCTATTTTTTGGAATATAATAATTTATTCCCTGGAGAACTATACAAGTGATTCCTTTGTATAAAAGTTTTAGGACAAAGACATTCAGTGGAAATTTATTCTAAACTGGAACATTACAAGTTGTGGTTCAACGTGGAACTCTTGACATTCGTATAAAGACTTCACCCGACGTCATCATCCTCCATCTTGGACCTTCGTCGAGATTCAAACTTGGATTCAGTTAAGACTGTTTAGTAATAAGACTTATATATTTTTTAATTCTAGCATAAATGTTTGAATTCTCTTCACAAACTCTAAGTCCTATTTTCTATTTTCAGCTTTTCACCGTGTTTTCTAGGGAAATAAATTATTTTTGTTAAAATTTACAAAGCTTGTTGGTTTCACTCTTTTCTTTTGTTACTTTCAAACGAGCCTATACGTAACAGATCAAGGTAAAATTACCTCCAAATCTAGTAACTTGTTACGTATGTGAATGGAAGAATGTGTGTGTATGTGATTTGGATTTTTAACGAAGCTTTTAACATTTGTTTCAGTCATATCGCTACCATGTCTGCAATGGGGCAATTTGTAGTGATATCTAACACTGGGGCATCGTGCCGCTTACATGCAGCATCATGTACCACCCAGTCGCATTATCCTGACACCAAACCAACCAGTCCAAGCACTAACCTCTTAATGATGAGCGCCAAGCGAGGAAGCTGATGGTACCATTTTATAAGTCTTTGGTCTGACCCGGTTCGAACCGGTGACCTCCCGCATCCGAAGCGGTCGCTCCAACCACTTAGGACACCGTAGAGGTAGGGAAATGTTCTGGTAAGCCAGATTTACTAACTTTCGAGATGGAAAATAAAATTCAAAATAGAAGTTCTGAGACTGCCAACGCAAATTAGATCTACCTTTCATTTTCTGAAAAACAACGAAACAGTTGCATCTTTTCTGTGTTCTAGACATGATTTAATGACTTATAAATAAAGATACACTAAAATTGAAAGAGTTTGCAAACTATGTCTTGAAGAAAGTATCAATTGTGTAGACGATGAGTACCATTTATTATGCATAAGTACTTCTTATACCAATTTAAGACGAAAATATCTTGACGAGATGTATTATATCAACCCTTCAGTGTGTCAATTTACAAATCTAATGTCCAATCAGAAAATAGGCTTAATTTTAAGTGTTTCAAAGTTTTTGTATTTTGCTTTTAAATCAAGAGATTTGCTGCTAAAAGGTATCAATATCAACAACTAAGCAATTTTATTTTAATATGTAACAATCTGTAAGACAAATACACTGGGCTTGGTAGGACAAACTTTGGTACGAATTGAACTGTCTCAGATGGAAACATCTCTTCCTCCTACCATCAGGGCTCTTTGATATAAACTTTAGTGTAATTTTTATGTTTAGTCACATAATTGTTCAAAACATGATTCCTTTTTGTACTTCAAAAGTCTCCATTGATACTCTGCTATAATTCATGTTCAACAATATTGCTCCATTCTGCCCAAAATATGTTAACCGAGTTAGAGTAATCCGCCAGTAACATTTTATGCATTCAACAGGATAGCAGAAATGGTGGGGAGGAGGTGTATTGTTTCCATTGTGTTCATCTGTAAGCCAGCACAATTACAAGTCCATCCCTAATTACTAATCTCTAATTAATTTAGAGAGATTACATAAAACCTTCAAACGTAGAGATCTGAAAATTGACGAAGTTCATTATGATCATCGGTAAGCGACTTATAAGATTTTCAGTACATTTTAGCAAGATTTAAAAAAAAAAAACAAAATTGCACATTTTTTAACTGTTAAGGTATATACTTTCTTGGACAAAATCATGGTTTGAATAAGTCAGCAAAATCTACCCAAGGGATACAAATGAAATTTGGCAGGCAAATTTAATCCGTATTTAGATTATCTAATAAAATTTTAAGCAACATCTCTTTTCTTTTCTAAAACGGATTTTTTAACAAGGACGTTGTTAGCATGATTAAATATAAACCATTTGAGGAAACCAATTGAAAATTATTAGGCATATTTGTATTTAATGTATATAGATGGTTTAATTATATCTTCATCAATTCAACTTCTTTTATTTCTTAGGTCATATGCCAAAGACGGCGTAAACGGATAATGTGTTACACTAATATACTTGAATACGACAATAAATGCAAGTGCCTTAGACAACTTGGCCACTCTGGACCCCCTCAACAAATATTGATCCAGACATCAGACAAAGCAACAAAGCAAACTAAGGACATGGCAGCAGGAACACCGAACCTAAGGGAGACAGCAGCTTCTATGGTTGCAAGTAAGGGAAACAACCACAATGTTTAACAATTCCAAGCCCTCCTTCGTTATTTTCGTCTCCACGCTCTGACCCTGTCTGTCCTGGGAGGGTCCAAAAATATGCTTAAACACAGAGGCTTCAAAACGTGGCTCTAAAGACCAAGGGACAGACCACCATCACACCCCCGGGATGGATCCAAACGTTTACTATAGCATAGTTTTGGATGGGGCCGCCAACCATTTCACCTTTTGTCTATCGTTTCTGACATCGGGATATAGCCTCCTTTCTCTCTTGCCCAGGTCGGGCTCCATATGAGGCATACGGTATAAGTCTCCTTATTACTGACGCTGGGTTCTTTCGATAGCTCGGGTTTAGTCAGGGCTACCACCAGTTTTCAGACGTGGGATATAAGTCTCCTCTTTTGCCCAGGCACATACCAAACTTTGCATCTTAAGATGGCAGTACACGTTTCATTCCAAGTCATGGTAGTAGTGTAGTGGGGCACTATAGCCCTCATTATGCCAAAGAAGGAAAATCGGCCTGGGGCACTATGGCCCTCTGATTTATAGGCCCAAAAATCAGCCTGGGGCACTATGGCTCCAATGGGAATTTTGTATTAGCACACGCTGGGCCTGTATAGCGCCAAGAGGAATGGAACAGGTAGGGTGACGTCACGGTACTGATCATTGGCAGCAATGTAGCAAGGTAGTACTGTGACGTCATGCCACCTGTGTCATTGCTATAGACAAACACGAATCAGTCGAGTTCGTGTTTTAGTAGAGTATGTTTTATATATTCGTTTTTTTCCCATAGATTGATGAACATCAATCTATCCTACACAAATTATAAAATCGACTAAACAAATTTTTTAGGGAAGAGAGAATAAATATCTACACAAATTATAAAATCGAATAAAAAAAAATTTTAGGCAAGAAAGAATTAATATCTTTTCGAGGCAATGGAGTGGCCCTGAAAAGGGCCGTTGTTTGTTATGTTAACACCATTCCGTTAACATAGAGGGCATCGCATAGGTCTTTTTCTCTTCCTCAAACTTCGTCTAATCTCTGATCCATAAACCAGAACTCTCTTCAGACAGCCTTGTCTTTCCACATAAGTCCTTCTTTTCCAAATCCTTGTTTCGGTGATCCTAACGATTCTCCATGCTGATCTGACATACATGGGTAAGTCCGTACGGAAAAACAATGACGATACGAAAGTAGACGATTCAACGTTGGTCCAGATCTTTGTGACGAGAACAGGTGAAGGGAATGAAGTGAACCGCGTTTATTTATAGTGGAAGACCGGATCGAAACGGATTGAAATTGTTCACCAATCCTAACACGCGTTACAAAATTCAGTCACTTCGTGGAGTCTGTCTTCCAATCCGAAGAGAGCTACCTGTGACGTCACATTTCCTATATAGGTGCGCTAGCGTCTGTGCGCAGTGAATCGATGCGACATTGTTTTGTGAAACATGACGGAAACTAAGAAGACAATGAATTGGGGTGCACCGGCTGTGGAGACGAAAAGCGATGGCATAGCAGTGGCTACCAAAGTTAACACAGCGCTACTTCCAGAAAAGGTTGATTTCAACTGGGATTTAGTAGATTTTTTCTCTTCTTCGCAAGAATTTGTTCCGGAACCAGTACCTTCGCCACTTTCTCCTTCTTTACTACACGTTGACGATTTTAAACAAAGACAGAAAGAAGAATTGGAGAAATTTTTTACAGCAGCAGAAAGAGGCAGAACAAGCATTTCTCCTTGAACAGCAACAGCGAGAAGAAGAGGCAAGAAGGAAACGACAGGAAGAAGAAGCAGTAGAGAAGAAACAAAGGCCGAGTTAAGAAGTCTGAAACAAATGTATCAGACTTCTTTATTACGACCCAAGAGAAAAAGACCTTCCCGAGACAAACAGCATAACCCTGTTACTACACCAGAGATACCACCCCTAGTGATTTCTACTAAATCATTGACAGAAGCAAGTCCAGAAGTAGGCCTTGGCCGTGGCAAAGGCTTAAGGCAGCTAAAACGGATTGCTTCTCGTTCCTGAGTTTGTTCTAAGGAAAAAAAACAAACACCCAACGGTCCTTTTCAGGGCCACTCACTTCTTTCGAAAAGAGAGACTATTCATTTTGCCAAAATCAATTAAAACTCAAAATCCCTTCTTTAACCCTATGATGTGCGTGTTGTGAGTGTATGAGTGTAGGTCCTTATTATTCTAAACAATCAAAACCAAGAGACACTTACGTTTTTTCAGTCTGGTCTATTCTGGTACAAATTTTTACAATTCAATATCACAACATAACACAACACAACACTTTTAAAAAGTTCATAGACTTCTTCTGTGTCTTTTTTCTTTCACTCTCTGTTTTTTCAATTTCTTCACTTTTACACTTGTTTCCTCTTCTTCTTCTTCCCCACATTTTTCTCGTCTTCTTTTCTTTTCTGTCTTCTCTTTCTGAACGTGATGGGGTTCTTCCTTTGCCGAGGGCACCTCTTTTTCTTCTTCCTGCTCCTGCTCCTGTTGTTTCTTAGGGCACTCTGAAGACCAATGTCCTTTCTCTTTACAATGATAACAAGTATCCTGACTTTTGTCTCTTCTGCCACTGGTCTTGCTTTTTTGACGATCTGGACATTATGTAGCCCAATGCCCTTTCTTCTGGCAGATATAGCAAGTATCTTGACTTTTATCTCGAAAGGAGGAAGAGTAGTCCGTCGGCTTGTCTGAAGAAAACTTTCGTATGACACCTCGCAAAGCTCTAATCAGAAGTTTGATCTGTGTGGGTTCTTCCATCGTGCTGATCAGCTTGAGAGTGAAATGAATACTGAGAAGGAAGTCACCAGCCCTTTATATATGCACTGGTCTGACATGGATATATAGGGGTCCATGGCGTTTCAAATGTAGTCATTTGACTTTTTGCAATCAAGATGAAAAGATCGCATCATTTCGTAATGAAAGAAGAAGAAAGTAAGAGGCAGAAACGTGATTTATCGCCTCGCACAGTAGCTGAAGTCTTGGCTCAAATTCATGCCAGCGATTTTGAAGATAAGATGAGTGAACCAGAATCTAATCCGAGAGAGTCTACACCAAACCAAACACCATTACCATCAGTAAACCCTGAAAAGTACTACCACATTCGAAAGACGGACAAACGCTCCTCCAGAAAATTCAGAACTACGGCCTACACGTACGCTGTGAAGTTTAAAGATTTCAAGTCCGACGTACCGCTGGAGAAAGCAGAAGGGTTCATCACTGATGTGTGGGATTCTTTGCTAACCACACTGAAACGGCAATGTCAAGCCAAAGAAGACGATCGCTTGAGACTTTCCATTCATCATGACAATTTGAAGTCCCCCGTTTAGATCGAGTTTAGCAGCCCAGCAGAATTGACACCTTCCAAAGTCATGGACAAGATTCAACACGTACAACAATCCAATGACAAGTTTCACATCACCGACGGAAAAGCGACACTGTTCATGACCCACGTGTCTCTTCCCCAAGGGACCGGACCCAAAAAGGCGATCTTGGTAGACAATCTTCGCAGCATCAAGCGTAGCCTCGTTCAAATTAACAACCCTCAAGACAAGATGTGTTTAGCCCGTGCCATCGTGATGGGACGAACGTATGCCGACAAGAACGACACGACAGAATGGAAAAGAACCTGGAAAACTATTCGACGATCGAATCGAACAAAACAACAAAGAGAAGCAGAACTCCTGTTACAGCAAGCGGGGATATCCAAATGCACACCCTGTGGCATTCCTGAAATGCAAAAGTTGCAAGACGTCTTGGCTCCACGCTACACCTTGAAAGTGCACCCTCAAGAAGTGCGCGGACCGCTGTTGTTTCGAGGCAAAAATTTCAAAGACGGAAAATACATTCACGTCTCTCATCACGATGAACATTTCGATGCCATTACCAGTATCACTGGATTCCTGTCATACAGTTATTACTGTGAGAAATGTGACTATGGCTATAACAATCGAGAGCAACATAAGCATCACGGATCGAAATGTGAGGGATGTTTAGCCTCTAAGTCCTGTCTGGACGAAGGACAAGAACGAGTGCATTGCCCAACTTGTCAGCGCACGTTTGTCAGTCCAACTTGTTATAAACAACATCTAAAGACGCAAGGTTCACAGCAGAAATGTGCTTACCAACTCCTGAGATTGTGCCCTACTTGTGGACAAGGCATACGTACCAATAATGCCAAGGCGCACGTCTGTTCAGGAAAGAAACGATGTCACATTTGTCACCAAACCGTGGACTTGGGACATCAATGCTACATTCAAAAATACCAATCCCAACAGGAAGAAGATAATGACGAGAAGAAAGGGAATTTCATCTTTTTCGATGTAGAATCCATGCAAGAGACTGGCATTCACATTCCTAATTTCTGCGTGGCTCACCGAGCGTGCGAGAAATGCATCCAAGAGCCTATCTTGACTCATTGCCCTCATTGTAGCAAGATTCCTGGAGGACGTGAAAAAATCTTTCGGGGACCGAACACACTAGCCGATTTCGCCCAATGGATCTTAAACCCTATTGACGAAACGTGGAGCCAAGAAGACATCGAACGTTACGGAGATTGTCATCGCTATGCTACGGTGATGGCTCACAATTTCTCGGGATACGATGGATAGTTTCTGTTGAGATACTATACGGAACAAAGTTCCGAACGTCCGAAAGTGACTTTCAACGGAGCCAAAATCATTTCCATGCAAGTGGGTCAAGTGCAGTTTAAAGATTCAATGAGTTACTTGGCCATGCCTTTGAGTCGCATGCCTAAAACGTTTGGAATAACAGAAATGGTCAAAGGCTATTTTCCGCACTTTTTCAATACCGAATCTAATCAACACACCGTTTTACCCCATTTGCCTGAGGCTCACAACTACGACCCGACAACATGCCCACCGAACAACGAGAAGCTTTCTACGCTTGGTACCAGACTCACGCCTTGGACCCCTTCGACTTTCAGGAAGAAATGTTAAAATATTGTCGTTCCGACGTAGACATTTTACGACGTTGCTGTTGAAAATTTCGAGAACTGTTCATGGAACACGGAGGGATCGATCCTTTGAAAGAAGCCTGCACCATTGCCAAAGCGTGTTCCTTAGTGTATCGCCAACGATTTATGCCCGAAAACACCCTAGCTGTCATCAGTCCTCAAACAACCTATTTTGTCAAACGTCAATACTCGGTCAAAGCCCTACGCTGGTTACATTACTTGTGTGACAAGGAAGACAAATGGATCCAACACGCTCGCAACGGAGGAGGCGAAAAACCATCGGAAGGTATTCAGTAGATGGCTGGGACTTGGAAGACCCCAAGATCGTGTACGAGTTTAACGGGTACTTATTTCACGGATGTCCTATCTGCTACCCTCAACGTAACACTAAAAATCAGTTGTCAGCGACGCTTGATGTTAGAAGAGCAAGGATACCAAGTGGTAGAAATATGGGAACACGAGCACGATCAGCGATTGAAAACCGATCCCGAGTTTAAGCGCATCGTGGAAAGTTACAAGCTGGTGTACCCACTGAACCCAAGGGACAGTTTGTACGGAGGACGGACGAAAATACCACCTGTTTACTATACCAAACCGACGAGGAGAAAGAAGAGGAAATTAAATACTTGGACGTGTTCTCTGTATCCGTACATGTGCAAATATTGTCACTTTCCCGCAGGGCACCCACAATTGCTGACGGAACACACTGACGTGGACAATATTCGACAATACGAAGGATTGATCAAATGTAAAGTCTTGCCTCCCACGTACTTGTACCATCCCGTTTTACCACATCATTGCCAAGGAAAACTGATGTTTCCCTTGTGTCGTACTTGTGCTGAAACGTGCAACCAAGACCACCCTTGTCAGCACACTCAGGAAGAACGAGCCTTGACGGGAACGTGGGTCAGCGTGGAATTGTTTAAAGCTCTGGATTTGGGATACCAACTGTTAGAAGTGTACGAAATTTACCACTTTCCCAAGACAGAAAAATACCACAAGGGCGACAAGACTCAGAAAGGCATTATTGCAGACTACGTGAATGCCTTTTGAAACTGAAACAAGAAGTTAGCGGCTATCCTTCCTGCTGTCACACTCACGAAGACCAAAAGAAATTCAAAGACAAATACTGGGAGCAGGAAGGCATCATTTTAGACCACGTCGAGAAAAACGAAGGAAGGCGATCGTTTGCCAAAGTGATGTTGAATTGTTTGTGGGGCAAAATGGCACAACGACCGTGTTTACCCAAGACGGAGTATTTGACAGAACCTTTCCGCTACTTTCAGATGATTCACGACAAAACCAAATACATGAAACACGTGGACGTCCTTTGTGAGGACTTGATCTTAGTCAATTACGAAGAAGAACTGGACTTTGTAGAAGCCGACGAATTTGGAAATGTCATCATTGCGGCTTATGTGACATCCCATGCTCGCTTAAAACTGTACGAAGCTTTAGAACTATTAGGAGATCGTGTGCTGTATTTTGACACGGACAGTTGCATCTACATCGGTCGCCTGGGTCAACCTCACCCTGTCATCGAAGGAGACCGTTTAGGAGCCTGGACGGACGAGCATCCCGACGACAAGATTCTAAGTTTGCAAGTGGCGGTCCCAAAAATTACGGCTACTAATACCGTGACCCTCAAGGAGAAGTGTACACGGAGTGCAAAGTGAAAGGATTGACTCTCAATTATCGCACCAGTCAACTGGTAAACTTTGGCGTCTTGAAAGAAGCCTTGCAGTCTGGAGAGGATGGAAATTTTAAAGTGACCACCCACGAACCGCACAAGATTGTACGTTTACCCACACACCAAATCTTTAGCCGCCCCTTGGAAAAGTCTATCAAATCGTGTACCAGAAGCGAGTACGGCTTCCCAATCACTTTACTTTATCGTACGGACACACTGGTATAAAAAAATGGTTCCAAGACGATAGTCACCAACAAGAAGGATGACTTCGACACAGCAAGAATCAACTAAGAAACCCCCAGAGAACTCCAAGTTCAAACCATACCATTTGCCTGTTTTCTTGCCTGACTATTGCAGTTGTTCCAGTCGACTGGAAACATTTCAAAAATGGCCCACGGATAGGGAAGGATTACCAACTGCGAATGTTTTAGCTAGAACAGGGTTTGTCTACTTGGGACCTGAGACTGGATTGGGATACGAAGTACAGTGTTTCAGTTGTGGTCTGAAGTTGCGTATGGATCGATGTATCTATAAAGATTCAGCTATTCTGGAACATACTCAATGGTCTCCGCATTTTCTTTACCTTTCTATGACATTTCCACCCATCACACTACGGTTCAGGTATGACGGTACCTTAGAGAAGGTAGTACCATTGTCCAAGAAGAAAGAAAGGAAGACATCCAAAACCAGTCGTAAAACAGGAACGATTTACAAGCTCGAGACTTCATTACGACTAGTATAAAAAGGGACAACGTCCAAGACCGATAGTTTTTTGTGACTACCATTGCTAAGCGAGAAAGATGAATCCTTTCACACAGCAAGTATCCAGCAAGAGTAAACTCGAGTACAATGCTGTGCCTAGCGATGGCAGGGATGCCGTACGCTATGACCTTAGCGATTCAGTACCACATCATCATGGGAACTTTGCTATAACTATTACTACTACCATACCTACCATGGAAAGTGATGCTGTGCGTTTCAAACCTGATGGATGCGAAAGCGATGCCACTCGTTATCGCACATCTTTACACTTTACTGGTTTTCATTGTGGATGTCATCCTAATGAAACCATGCGACTACCACCCTACGGATGTCATGTAATACTGAGCAGGCTCATCGAAATGAACCTGTGAAAGACGAATATTCGTTCCCTGTGCGTTTGCCAGAATACTGTGACTTTGAAAGTCGGATCCAAACCTTCTAAGTAAAATGGCCAAAATATCTGGGAGGACCTACCCCCGAAGAATTAGCTAGAACTGGATTTATCTACTTGGGCGAAGGGGATAAAGTCAAGTACTTCAGTTGCGGTGTGTCACTTCACGCGTGGGAGAAGAAAGATTGCGCTTACCTGGAACATGCTCGATGGTCTCCAGATTGTCACTACCTACCTTTAGTGGGACCTCGTCATTGAAGTGGGCATACCATGTCGTGTAAGAAACCAGCTGATTGGTTTGGAGTCAAACGTTGGACAACCCCTAGACAAGTATTTAAACCCAATGTAAAAAATAATCTTCAAACATTACCAAACGAATTGCAAGAGAAGATCTACAAGGACATTTGGCAGGGACTTGCCAGAGCCAAATCTCAATTAGTGACTGTAGAACTTTTGTGTCGAGAAATTTACAAGAGGAAATTGACCAAAGTCAACAAACAAATTCGATTTCCCTGGATCAAGGGTGCGTTCGTTCTACTATTTCGCTTTAGACCATTTACATTTGAAGATTTTATTGACATTCTTGACCGTTTCCTGGAATGGCAGTGGTCAGAACTTACTCACTACGTTCATTACTTTCGCTCTAGGAGAAGTGATTGAGGTAAGAGAAAAGAGGTACAAAAATGGACTACCATGCAACGACCTTTATCATTCGTGATACAACAGATTCCGTGGAAGGAAATCAATGACGCTATTGAAACGGTAGATGATTACCAACACCTATTACGAGAACTGTGTCCATTGAATTGGGGTCGACGTGTAGTGTGTGTCTTAGTGACTTGCTTTTTGGGATTTCGTTTACCAGCCGATTCCTTGTGGATTCTTTACGAACAGTACATACTACTCCAAAAAACATGAAAGTGGTCCCTTTAAATGTACACGAGAGACTCATTCTGCTCAAAGTTTTGCGCTTTCATCTTGATACTTCTCAACCTCTACGGGAAAACAAGATTCGTCAACTTTTAGGCACTGAAGATGTGTACGACGACGTGTGTGTATCTTGTGACTTACACCCTCACTGGAAAGATGTACGTGACTGGAAAAGTTGGGGGTTTGAGGCTTGGACAAAAGAAGTGGCACACTATGCCCAAGATTTGTAATCCTAAAAAATTAAAACGTTCCGTGAAAAAAGTAACTTTCAAACCAGTGTTAGTGACAGTGCCAGAAGAAGAAGAAGAAGTCGTGACCGAGGAAAACCACTCTCTTCAGGACAGGACCGTGATCGACATCCCTGAAACGCCATTCCGGGAGGACTCTTGTGTGATTGTGCCAAGGAGTGTAGAGACTCTCAGAACATTACACAGTACTCCTACGATTTCACCTCTTGATCATCACAAATGTTGTACAGAGACTTGTGTATATTCCACTATGATCGTTTTGATGTTTCTTTTATTCATGTACTTAGCCATTTGGCTTTTATGTATTTTTGTCTTTCGTGTTGTTCACTTTTAAAGATGACAATAAACGTGTCCTGAAAAAAGTATAAAAACTCTTGTCTTGTCAAAAGTGACATTCCTTTCACTACTACTACTACTATGGCTACCTCTACTGTCTCTGCTCCCTCTTCATCCACTTTCAAAGTCATTGACGAACACGTAGATCGGACTAGTTGGGAGGCCTTGTATCTTCGCCATCCCTTTAACATGCTCATTGCCGGACCGAACGGTTCAGGCAAAACCGAATTTGTCAAACGTTTGATTGAACATAAACATCATTTGATCGATCGTCCCCCTCAACGCATCGTGTGGTGTTACAAAGAGTGGCAATCAGCGTACAGCCTTCTGCGAGAAAGTCAAGGCGATTCCATCGTCTTTGTGGAAGGCATTCCTGGCGAGGACCACGGGATCGTGTCTGACCCAAGTCAAACTCATTTGGTTATTTTTGACGACATGTTAGGAGAAGACGAAGAAGAAATTAAATTCTGGTTTACACGCAGAGGGCATCATCGTAATGCCAGTGTCATTTACATCACCCAAAATTTGTTTCAACAAAGTAAAGCCCATCGTACCATCAGTCTCAATGCTCATTACGTGGTGTTGTTTAAAAGCCCTAGAGATAAATCGCAAGTACAAGTCTTAGCCAAACAGTTAGGGACGCCTTGGCTGATAAATGCGTACGACGATGCCACTCAAACCCCACACGTTTATTTACTCGTGGATTTAAAACCCACCACTCCCGATTATTTGCGATTTCGTACCCATCTGTTTCACCACTGGTGCCAAGACGGAGAGCCTGTCGTGTACACGTCCCCTTCGTCGACTTAATCACAATCAGCAAAAAAAATCTATAAAAACCTCGGTCACTTTGACTCTGTCTCACACATCGTCAACATGACCTCCCTTCAGTCTCATCTTCCCATTAAATTGATTCGTGCCTTGTACGGTATCAGTCGCGAAAAAAATCCACAAATACGTGCTCGTGTCTTAGAAGCTAGTCTCAAAGAAGTCTTACGATGGTTTACGGTGACAGCACGTCAATTACTGCAAGGCATCATTCAGATTCCACATCAAACCAAACGTTTTTTGAGAGAAACAAAGGCGCCTTGACGCAACTAGCCGATCCTCGCATTGACACTCAAACCAAAAAGCAAATCATTTTGAAACCTGGAGGTAGCGGTTCTCTAGGAGGTGTCATCATTCGTTCCCTCTTAAAATGGGATCCTAATGCTCCCAAAGTCGTCTCCCCCCAAAAAAAGCCACGCCCAAACGTACCCAGAAGAAAAAGAAAAAGAGCAACGGTGTCAAGACCAGGTCACAGCCTCAGAAAAAGAAAAAGAAAAGTCCACAGAAAACAGTTCTACTCGCAAGAGAGTGTCTCCAAAATCTTCTCCTCCAGCGGTGACACCCTCTTCCTCTTTAGCGGCTGTGGCCGCTGCTCACAAAGTACCTGCCCCCAAAATCAAAGTCCAAGAGAGAACTGATGTGTTACAGAGATTACTGGATTTGTCCAAGCAAGAACTGTCCCGATTTAGTCCGTTGCGAACTCCTCCACGACGTGTGTTGCCTGTCATCAAGTTGATACGACGTAAAGACAATCAGTGGTGACGCATTCCAGTATAAAAAAGACCTGAGGAAAACAATGCGGATCAGTGTTTTTGTGCTGCTGCACGCCCAAAGATGTCCCCTCCAAGAAGTGTATATCGTAACCATCGTCGTTCTTCTTCGGTCCAAAAAGGAAAACGAAAACGAAAAAGACAGTCACGTCATCCTAAGAAACGCTTAGCCAAACATCGGCGACACTCTCTGAAAAGACACACTCGTCCAAAGAAAAGGAGAAGCCACCAAAAGGGAGGTTTCTTTGGCCCTTTCCTTGAATTCGATAAGATATCCGATAAGTTTGTCACAAGGGTAAAGGACAGGCTCCAAAAAAAATAAGATAAAAGACGCATGTCGAGCCATGGATGTCAGTGTATGTTGTACACCAAAAGATGTCACCTCATCGTCGTTCTCCTGCCCAGAAAGGAAAAAGAAAAAGACAGCCTCGTCATGCGAAAAAACGCTTAGCCAAACATCGACGTCACCCCCAAAAAAGACACACTCGTCCAAAGAAAAAGAGGAGCCGCCAAAGAGGAGGATTCTTTGGCGATTTTGGAAAACGCATTGTCACCTTTATGACGAAGCGATAGTCCCAAAAAAGGATAAAAGACCGTGTGACAATGTCATCGACGTTAGTGTAATTTTGGTGTGTGTCCCAGAATCAACAAACAAAGATGTCACCCCACAAAAGACATTCCTCTTCTACCCCAAAAGGAAAGAAAAGGAAAGGACGGCCTCCTCGTTTAGCCAAACATTGTCTGAACGTCTTGAAAGGCACAATACCTTTGACTAAACATCAGAAAAATTGCTTGGCCAAACATCGACACGTTCATCGTCAAATGGTCCAAAAAAAATACCCATTCGTCAAAAGAAAAAGATGTTGGTGTAACGCGGAGGGTTTTTACCCCTGTTAGGACTTATTACAAATGTAGCGAAACCTATACTGAGTGCAATGGGCCATATTATACCAGTCCTTATTCCAAGATAAAAGACCAAGAAGATAAAAGGAGGACACTGGAGTCAAAAGATCTCAGACGTGATCATTGAAATCTGATGGAAGGACGAAAACTAACTTTAGTCCCTTACGAACGATGGATGGAATACCATCGTTGGCAAGAACAACGAACCCCACATTTACCTCCCAATCCTCATTTGACCGAGATGTCCCAGTTGCAACACAGATTGCAATAATTGATGGATCGCAGCGATTTGTCAGAAAAGGAAAAATCGCAACGGCACGGTCAGTTGTTGCAACGACTGCAACTCTTTCACCAGAAAGCTTTAGACGAAGCAGCTCAACCCACTCTGAAAGATTTTAAGGCCTTAATGAAAAGTCCATCACCACCACTACCACTTCCAATGGTCAAGACAGAAAGTCCACTACCACTAGTCCCAGTGATCAAGACAGAAAAAGAAGAAGAGTTTCAAACTCCACCAGAAAAGTATGCAAGTTAACAACACCACCTACATCCAGAATTGGTTGGATTAAAAAGATGATGGCTACTCCTTCCTCAGAAGAGAAAACGAAAGCCAAGACAGAAGTGAAACAAGAACTGATTACCCCTGTTCAAACACTGTCCTCCTCCTCAACACCTATTGCTCGTCGGACACGCAAAGCATTACAAACCAAGAAAATACCAGAAAGACAAGAGTAGCATCAGTGAAGATTGGATCACTTATTAAAACATGGAGAAGGTGTTAGCCAGCGTTTACTACGATCCATCCCATCCCGCAGGTTACGGAGGAGTTCAGAAATTGTATCGTGCTGCCAAAACTCGACTGAAAAGTATCCGTTTACATCATGTGCAACGCTGGTTACAAGAACAAACCACGTACACCTTACACAAATCCATTCGACGAAAATTTTCCAGAAGTCGCACCCAAGTGGAGGGTATCGATCACCAATGGCAAGCCGATTTAGCCGATGTCTCTCATTTAGCCACCTACAATCGTGGTTACAAATATTTGTTTTGTGTCATCGACGTCTTTTCCAAATTTGCTTGGGTCGTACCATTGACTTCCAAATCGAGCAGTGAGTTAGTGCGAGCCCTGCAACTGGTGTTGAAACAAAGCGGGCGTCACCCTCTTCGATGGCAAACTGACAAAGGCACCGAATTTCTGAACCAAGCTTTCCAAAAAGAATTGAAGAAACGTGACATTCATTTTTTCACCACCGAGAATCCCGAAACCAAAGCCAGCATCGTGGAACGTTTTCAACGCACCTTGAAAGAACGCATGTGGAAATATTTTACGTATCAACACACTCTCAAGTACATCGACGTCTTGCCACACCTCGTCCAATCGTACAATCAATCTTACCATCGGAGCATAGGGCGTGCCCCCCAAGAAGTGACTCCCGACAACGAAGTGACCGTCTTCGAGCGCCTGTTTGGTACGTCCCCGACAGTGCCTTTCCCCAAGAAAGGTGGAGTGTTGGCATCAGGAGATTGGGTACGCATTGGCAAAACCAAACGCACTTTCGACAAAGGTTACTTACCCAATTGGACCACCGAATTGTTTCGTGTCACCGAACGTGTGCGTGGCCGTCATCCTCCCGTCTATAAATTAGAAGACATGAACGGAGAAGTGTTAAAAGGAACGTTTTACTTGCTCGAGTTACAACGTGTGACCAAAAAGGAAGATGACGTGTACGAGATCAAAAGCATTCTCGATCAAAGAACCCGAAAAGTAGGAAAGAAACGTGTCAAAGAAGTCAAAGTACGTTGGAAAGGATATCCTCCCAGTTTTGACTCTTGGATCGACGCTTCGCAACTCATCGACTATAAAAAGAAGTGACCATCATGCCCTTCAACACAGCCTCAGTTACTACAGTGACCACTCCGTCGCCCAGTTCTTCTCTGCAAGATCTACAAAAGCAACCCTTGTGGGTGTGGTGTGGAGAACGTGTGCCTAAAACGCAAATCGTCTTTTTCTGCCAAATCTTTGTGGTGTATTGTGTCATTGGTGGCGCCATTGCCAATTTGAGTTTGCAACAAGGAGACAAACAATTGTGGACTATTACTGAGCAGTTGCATTGGTTACCTTCTTCCCAATCCGTCTCTGAAATATTCTTCCAACGGAAACAACAACAACAACGGTGGCCTTGCGTCCAACGTTAGTCACCAATCCAATCAGAACAATCCTCTTTTAGACACTCCTCTGACTTCCAGTGACTCCTCGGAGACTAGAACTGTGGAATTATGAACAACCAATTTTACTTAACGTTACCCAGTGACAGTTCCATGGAGGTGTTTCCCAATAACACTTTGTGCTGTTTCTCGGCCAGATTACCTCAAGCCATCCAATTGGATCACGAAGCCCATTGAGAAGTGGCTTTGGTGGAAATGATTCACCCATTACAAATCAAAAACATCATCGAAAATCAAAACACTTTGACGGTAGAAGTTCATGACGAACAAGTGCAACAAGCCTTGGATGTACTTAGCAGTATAGCTGACTCTATGAAATCACAAGACCCCAAAACTAAACGAACCACTTATCTGTTGAAAATTCCTACGGGCTATTATTTTAGTGGTCAACATTTGGTGAACACCATTGCTGACAGGTTCAATTTCATGTTTAGTAAAGTCTTGGAGAAAACCAGAAAAAGTGTCACGATCGATTACCACAAAATATCTCGTCGCCTACTCATCAAATTTTCTGAGGACAAAGTATTGGCCATTATATTTTGTCCTGAATTGTATGACATTTTCGGTGGTGACCCCTAGTTCATCAAGATTGCAAACGAAATACCAGCCGTGACCAGTAACTCAGATTTTGGGAGATATTTTAGATTCCCTGTAGAAATGAACCAAGGACTGAATTTGATGTTTGTATACTCCGATGTGGTGAAGAACAACGTGGTGGGACACACCTCCGTACCGTTACTGCGTGTCATTCCTTTCAAAGTGGATTCTGCCACGGCTGCTGACGAGGAAGGTGGAAACACCTATCACGTTCACCGCGAATTTGTACATCCTCACTATTTGCCCGTCAGTAAGTCTTAGCAGCAGTAGAGCTGGACCCTACAACTTTGTAGAGACCTTATTTTTGAAAATTAAGGGTTCCTACGAGGGTTTTAAAAAAACATTTTTGCCTTAATAATGAAAACTTCTTTAATTGACCAGATTTTTTCACAATCTGGTCACATACGTATGTCCTTCAACAGCTCTACTGCTGCTATAAATTAAACAGCCAGTATAGATATTATCAATAATGAGTACTGGAGAACCACACTCAGCTAAATTAGCTCGAGAGCGACTAAAGGCAATTAAAAAATATCTACCCGTTCGTGATTCTGTTAAGCAACAACTACAATCGCGTCAGGAATCTCAAGTTGAATTTGAAGAGGATACAAAAAAGTTATTTAAACCTATCACTGAGACCACTAAAGGTATTCAACCTGTGTTAGAGAAAACCGCTGAAGCAGCTGGAAAAATAGCAGAAAGAACTGAAAAAATAGCAAGAAGAACAAAAAAGACAAAAGAAATTTTACGTGAACTTCCAGCCGAAATAGCTGCTGCGATGCCAGTCCCGGAAATACCTGAGGATGAAGATCAACCTGAAGGTGCTGAAGTGGAAGGTGCTAAAGCACTAGCCCTTGAACCAAAATCAGCAGGTCAGAGTACTGCTGAATTGATAAATAAATTTGATGAAAAAACTATTAAAGTAATTAATAATTTGACCCTAGTTCAACTAGCTAAGTTTGCTGTGGATAGTTTTGGTAATAGAAGTAAATTAATGAAACCTGAACACGCAAAAGATATTAAAAGCAATAAACAATGGCGAAAATATTTATATCGCATACATATGAATGTTGAACAAGCTAGAGATGATGATCCATTATATAAGGATTATGATATGGAAATTGATAAATTAATTAAATCAAGAAGACAGGAGGAGGAAAAACAAAAACAACAAAAACAACAACAAAAACAACAAAAACAACAAGAACGACAACAAAAACAAGAACGAAAGAAACAAGCACAACTAAAACAAAAAACATTTGAGCAATCACTTCGTGATTATCCAGTATCACCAAAATCACGAATATCAGTTCTATCTCCTACACCAAAGAAAACAACATCACCGAAACCAATTGAAGAAGAAGAGGAAGAATTTCAAGACGCTCCCGGCGCAACTGGAAGTGGTCTAGGAAGTGGTCTTATTACCTGTCCCAATAACGTTCTTGCTGATGTCGATCGACTAGAAATCCTCATCGGAGGAAAAAGAGCTGGTAATAATTCCCCAGAAATCATTAATGAAGTAGCTGATATTTGTAAACGATTATTTAGTGGCGGCATCATGGATATTAATGTATATCGGTCTCTTATTAATGAAATCGCCGACGATTATTACAGTGATTAGAACAATTAGTGATAAAATCACTTAATAATAAAATGATCGTGCATGGTACTCAACGTGGACCTACCATGGTCAGGGTAATAAACTCTCGATTACCTGTATACAGAGCAACCTACGGAGATGGATTAGGTGATGTTATTCAGGGTCTGTTTAGAAGGATAGCCCCAAAAGCATTACCGATTGCAAAGCAACTAGGAATGAAAGCTATTGATGTTGTTCGTGAAAAGGGTATAGGCGCTGTTGGTAATCTCGCTAGCAAAGCATTCTCAGCAATTAAAGATAGACTATCACGATTAATACGCAGACCGACCCGACCTGTGAAATTACCTAGCACTGAAGTGATGCCCGCAAGTGTAAGTAAAATAATAAATCAAGCAGCTAATCAAAAACTAGCGGAGTTAGCTGATATCCCGATGTCGGAAAAGGGAAAAAATATAACCGCTAGTCTGATAGCAGGAAGTGGTCTTCGAGTTAGACGAAGACGATAATAATAAAGATGTTTAAGCGCGTATCTGACCCCGCGTTTGACATGGATGCACCAGTTCTCAAAGATGAGTCTGTGCGCGATTATCAGTATTATTCTTACGACGCACGAATTCCAGATCAGCGTGGACGAATCGAACTACAGGTTCAGGATACAAGTAGATATTTCTTACCCGCTGAAGCATTTATTGAAGTCGAAGGTGAAATTATAAATAATGCTGTTCCTGCAGCACCAGTAGCATATGGAGCTGAAGTTAGGGTTGGTTTTGTTAATAATGGTATTATGGCGTTATTTGATAGCGCTACGTACATGATTGACGGAAAAAATATTGAATCAATCCAGAAAGACGTTGATGTTGCCACGACAATACTAGGCCTTGCAAGATACAGCGACGATTACTCAAGATCAGCTGGTCCATCAATGATGTTTGTCAAGGATACTTCTGACCATCCTGATAACAGAAATCAGATTATTCGACAACCCAATAATCGAGCTGTTCCTCCTGCTGGTGCTGCTTTGAAGATCTACCTTTTCCAAATCCAGATTTCAACTTAGGATTTGCAGCGCGTCGATCAATGTTGAAAGATAACAGAAGAGCATTTTCATGTGCAATTCCACTGTCACATATTTTTGGATTCTGTAGAAATGTCAGAAAAATCATTTTCGGAGCCAAACACACAGTTGTACTTGTACGAAAAGGCGATGATAATGATGCATTATGGAGACCCATTGGTGATAATGGTATAGTAATACTAACAAAACTTTCCCTGTGGATGCCAGTGATGACTCCGTCAATATCTGAAGAAGACCGGTTGTTATCTTTTATGAGTCAAGGTGGTAAATCAACGTTGTCATGGTTAACAACAACTACAGATGTTGTGCAGAGCGCTATTAATGATTTATTCACATGGCAAATAGCTTCTCAACAAGGTGTTTCTGCACCGCGACACATATTTATTGCGTTTCAAGATACTGCACGATTAAACACACAATTACGAAATCAAATGGTGTTTGATAAACTCGGTGTTTCTGAAGTTTCATTAAGGATAAATGGACATCAAGAACCATCCGAGGATATATTACTGAATTTCGATCAAACTCATGTAGCACGTGCATATCATCGATTAATGACATTCATGGGGCGTGATCAAAATATTGATACTGGTTTACAAATATCGCAGCTAGATTTTACAACGCTGTATCCGATTTATTACTTTTCACTAGAACATTTAGATTTAACCAGACAATCAGTAGTTGATATACATTTTCCAGCTCGTGTGACAATAGGAGTTATTGTTAATTACAGAGCAATAGCCGTTATACTCAGCGATAAATCGATGTTACTCGAAGGTGTTGGTGGACGAATGAGAGTTATTGATGCTCCAGTAGAAAACATGTAATTAGATCGTTCATAATAATTATAATGTCATATCATCGCGTTAGTGTGAGTCTGACTCCTGGTCAGATTAAAAAGGCTGCAATCAGCATCAAAAAATAACTGTGGAATAAAAATATCGCTAAAACGAGAACAGATGACCGGTGCAAATAAACTGTCGTTGACCGAGCGTCAGTTTAAAAACTTCAACGACGCTAAAAATCAAATAAAGGCGTCAAACTTAATCTTTCTGCGGGCGCCATCAAAGATATTGCTAAAACGGGTGGTATATTTCCACTTCTCGCAGCAATACCAGCATTAATAGCAGCTGCAGCACCAGCTGTTGCAAAGGCAGCTGCGCTGGGTGCTGTTGGAACAGCTGCTGGAATGGCGTTAAAGAAAGCAACCGGACAAGGAATCAAAAAAAAGGGAAGAGGTTTAAGATTACCAGGAACCCCGCCTTCGTGGTACGGAAAAGGCCTAAGATTACCAGGGACCCCACATTGGTACGGAAAAGGTCTAAGACTTCCCGGGACAGTTTACTAATATCACCTATGTCCAATTTTGATTTACTTAATGCTGCTAAGCAATTAAAAATAAAAAATTTCAGAGGTGTTTTTATGCGCGATCAATTACCTACCGTTGCAATGCAACATGAAACCGGTATTATTAATCTCGATAAAAATTCTGGCCAAGGCACGCACTGGGTAGGATATGCAATTGATCCACGTGGAATTATTTATTTCGATTCGTATGGATTAGCACCACCAAAAGAATTTCTTCATTACGTTAGCAATAATACTGCTCCAATCTGGTATTCAACGCTACCGACACAAAAATAACTGATCCTCCAATATGCGGTCGTGAAACCCTCGCTATGCTTGATGTTGTATCAAAATCAACAGCACCGCCTCATAAAGTCGTACACGCGTTCACTACGCTACGTCATAGTACTTAAACTGATATCAGTAAATATAATGGTAGATATTTACGGAAGATCCTCAGGTAGAACTCAGAAGTTCGATTTATCTAAATATGCAACCATTGATCAGCTCAGAAATGAAATCGATGATTTATTAAATATCACGAGTGTGGATCAAAATGAAGTCGTCGTTTTTCAGGATAAACAAGGACGATTAAAAACGAGTAATATACAACTACCAGATGTACTTGTACGAATTCCCAACGCGGTTGTTAATAATGTCGTTACTTTCACTGATCAGGGTAAAATACAGGATTCCGGTAAGTCGGTTAACGATTATGTTAAGAAAACTGGTGATGTATTTACCGGTGACATTATTATGTCAGGAAGAAAAAGTACGTATCTTGGAGATCCAATCGCAGATACAGACGCAGCAACAAAAAAATACGTCGATGATCAAGAATCCAAATACGTGTCAGTGCGCGGTGGTATAATGCATGCATTTCTCAACATGAATAGTAATGGTATTAATAATCTCAGAACACCAGAAACAGATTTCGACGCTGCAACGAAGAAATACGTCGACGATAAGGAAATTCCAATAACGACTTCATTAACGACAATTAATGATGGAATTGCTGCATTTAGAGCTGAATATTTTACTCATGTACAAACATTTCTAAATTTTCGTAGAAATGTAAACAGAAATATTAACGAATTTTTGGGAACTCCACCAACTGTTATTATTAATCTCGCTGACATTAACACAAGACTCAACGATATCATTAGTGGTATTCCTAACATTATTCAAAAAACTAATCTCGTTAAAATTCCTCACAAGCAGATCATTAATATCGTGTACACAGTCGCATCAGGAAAGGCAACATGGACACAGGAAAATAACACTTTTAAACACACTGCAGAGGTTACTGGTGTATACAGATTATCTATATTTTGTGCTGAAAAATTTACTATATTTACCACATTTCCATGGCGTCATTCAACCGATGATTTTTCTGGAATTGTGTCTATAATGTTAAATAAAGATGTCGAGGAAACGTTTATGTTAATAGCGAATGATAAAAAGTTAACCGCAGCGACTTATTGGTGGTGTATTGAGTTTGTAGCTGAAACTCCCGAATTAGTTACTTAAATAAGTATAATGAATCAAGAATCATTTATCGACGTTCAACGTCACAGATACGCTCAAGTATGTGAGTGTCAAACTAAACTAAAAAATATCATCGACGATTACACGATAAAGGTAAAAAAATATCGTCGTCGTATGGTTGTTATTGATATAATGGTATACTCGGTTTCTGCTGTTATTGCTGGAACTGGATTATTACTATCAACAATAACGATGACAGCGCCTACAGTTGTAACAATTATAGTTTCAACGGCAACAACATGTGCAGGTATTTTCAGTATTATCGCTAAGAAAATATCTACATGTACAAATAATAAACTAAACGAGTATATAATGAAATTACACACAGCAACAGCCGCATACACTAAATTATGCTCGTATATTTCAGCGTATCTCAGTGATGGTAAAATATCCGATGAGGAGTTCGTAACGATAATGAAAACCTACGATGAAGCATTCATAGTGGAACGCGATGCGTTCTCTAGTGATGGAAAGATGGAGAATTAAATAATAACGATAATAATAATGTCATCGTTAGAATTACTTCAGCAGATCGTGGCTAATACAACGCCGTCAAAAACTACTATAATATCATTAAGTTCAACCAATCCTGAATTTAGCGTTAATTTTCCAACTGCAATTCCAGTAAAGGAAATAGCATTAGCGCAATTACGAGTTTATTATAGTTGGCCTAATATCAGGTCAAAACCGTTTGGTGGACAACAACCAAATAATTCACTGGTATTCGCGAATAAAAATAAACCTGATGGAACACCTGATTGGCAAGTTGTTGGAATTTCAACGGGCAGTTATCAAATAGAACAGATTAATGATGAGTTCCAACGCAGAATTAAATCTGTCACAGGGAAAGAATCTAAAATAGCGATTACTGTTTATGAACCAACACTATCAGCGGGATTGAAATAAATTCTCCTGATTACTCTCGTAGATATTTATCAAAGTTCGATCAGATCAGTGTTAGGATGGCCTGATGTCGCACCTGTTTATAATGGAGTTTCAGAACCAAAACTAGAAGAATTTAAAACGAGTGAAGAAAAATTCATTAAAAATCCAGAATATAGAAAAAACCAACCATGGAGTAATACAAGATTTGGATTTCCAAACGAAGATAGATATTATTTTACCGATTTTGACGGTAAAAGAATCCCCAGGTTGAATAAAGCATTATTTATTGTTAACATAGACACCAGGACGAAGATTAGTTCCTATACGGTTGATGTAGAATTTATTAAACATTTTTTAGATACTCTTAAACACGAATACGATAAAACGTTTAATGATTTAAGAAATTTACTTATTTCATTATCACAACATTATAATGAAAGTATAAAGCAGCAAATAATTGAGTCAATAAAACATTTAAATGGTATCTTATTCGATTTATACATCGTCAATCGAAGTATTATAATCACTGCGACTAAACTCGATGGAAATCGTTACACAAATCCAGAATCTAAACAAGTATTTCTTAATCGTTATAAAATAACAGAAAAAGATTTACAAACATTTGTTATACCAGATTTAAATAACGCTGAAATGAAGAAATCATTAAGTAATCTTATTGAAGAATATTATCCGGGAGTAATTGAATCGTGGAAAAAAATAGCCCCACCACCGGTTATACTAAAACACAATAACAATCCCTTTGGTGCCGGTAGACATATATCACCAGGCATTGTAAACATAACAACAACAATTGCAGTCAATCTGGTATGCGATGTTATTGAAGGTAGCTATCAGGTAGATCTTTCTAAATCTAGCCACCGCAGTGGCACTGCGGAGCAAGGGTACATATTATTCAGTTTTAGCCCGATTGTCCCTCCAGGCTCATTAATTGTGTCAGAACCAATTAATCCCGTTTACCTGCGAGTTCATAATCCATTTCTGACAAGAATAAATTTCAAACTCACTGACCAGGCAGGAAACATTTTGGACACGAGGAACGAATCTCTTAATATAAACCTGTATGTACGCTCATAGAGCGTTTTTATTATAACAATATCCGGATGTTTATTCTTTTGTTTACATAAAATCCGTACACAATGAAATCTAGAAAGCTGTGGCTGTATATTGATTATTCCATAACATGTGCGTAAAGTTATTTTAAGACCGCTATATATTATAACTAAATCAATATCCGCTGTTACAGCCCACGCATAGACTCAGTGTTATACAGAATTATATATATTTCGGAAACTAGAAATATAAAAATCTCATTTTAGACAGAAAAATGTGGTTTTTGTTAAGAATATTGTATTTTTTAGGAATAACGATATGACTGACACATTGGTAAACACATGCTAACTTTTTCAATATGTATTTATAACAAGGTCCGATAGCTCAGTTGATAGCGTGTAGAAACTCTCATCCGGAGGGTCATAGTTCGAAACCCAAGAAGGATAAATTATCTGCGGGGGGCGATTTTATGCCAAAATTTATAATTTATTGGGGGCTCCAGCCACCCCCGTCTTCAGAGTACACCAATCCACTACGTCAACACGTGGTGGATTCACTTTTGTGAATAACCCATTGGTTGATCGTTATGGGTTGGTGTGCTAGCGTGAAGACGGCATTTCATCATATCATCATCATATCATCTCATCATCATATCATCTCATCAAAATATACAGCGGGGGTGATATGAGGTCGTGACCTTGTGACTTCACTAAAGGGGTACCCCACACAGGGGCCATTCCAAAAGACACAATCGCAAACTAAAAATAAACCTAATGAGATTCCAGGTCACAAAGACCAATCAGCCTTTGAGTTCTTAGAGTTTCGGTTACGGATATCTAGGAATTCTTGTAAGGCAACAATAAACAGAATCTGATTGGTCACAAAATAAGACCTACACGTACAGACAACCCTCTGAGCCTCTAAAGTTTCGGTTACGGATATTTAGGGGTCTCTTGGGGGGTAAATGTCTAAACAAAGATTCGGAACCTCATTAGGTTTATCTGATACAACTATGGAATGGTAGACCGAATGTCACCCCGCGCTGTATATTTTTGTTTATTTTTATATTAAATATAAAAAATAAATATATATAATGAACCAAGAAAACATCAATGATATTATCTGTGCTATTAAAAAACTAAAACATAACGGAATAAAAATATCTGATAATCTCGACCCTCAGAAAATCATGTGCGATTTTGAATTACTGCAACAGAGAAAATTTGATAATAAATATACACTATCTTCAAACTACAGATTCATAAAATTAATTTATCAATCCATGCTTGAATCACTAGCCATGGTAAACGACAATCAAATAAAGCTATTTGCACCTCTTGCACGTTCTATCGAAAATATTAAATCCGAACTGTCTCACGAGTACGAAAGAAAAAAGATTGTGGATAATCGTGTAATGCAATTAAGAAAGATTATGTTATCTGATTCTGTCAATGCTGAGAGCGGTGAAGATGAACCCCTGACAGAGTCAGTGACTGTAATTATGGCTAAACAAAACCCTTGGGAAAATTAACAGAGTCGAACTATTTGTTTTTGTAAGAAGACAGAATTAGACATATTCAAATACTATCCGCTGATTATATATTTTTGAAAGGGCAGATCTAGTAATATTATTTGCGACAAATTGTACCGATCGTGAATTTATGCTAAAATGTTTTGCAGCCGCATATATTGATAGAAAAGTAATTTCCCGTCCTGTTTCTGTATTTATTGATTTAATAGATCTTCTTTCAAACTTTTTACATTTTCCAGTATTTCCACGTGCGGAATTTTGACTTTGTGTAATAGCCTGTAAATTAGATAACCGATTATTCTGGGGGTCTCCATCAATGTGGTCAACTACAAGTCCATCTTTAATGACCCCAAAATGACATTCAAATACGAATTTATGTGAGTAATAACATTTATTTTTCCCAGCACGAAATCTAAGATAACCAGTATTGGTAACACTACCTACTGGTTTTTTCAATCTGCAGTTTCTAATCACGCCATCACGAGATGCTTCATAATTAGTAAGGATTGGATGTGACACAAACTCATTTTGTTCCATTTATATATAATACTATTTGTTTAAATCATTATTTTTTTTTGAAAATCTAGCCAAATAATCTTCTTCGGTTTTTATAGGAGAGTCAGCGTTATTTTTTTTGTCATAATATCGTTTTAGTTCTCTGTATTTTTTACCACCGCATTGCGCGCACAGTTGAGTTCTTCCTCGCACTCCAGCACTACACACAATACACGGTTTTGGTCCTAGACTTCCATTTCTGACACATTGCATATGATAACTACAGTATTCATTCACGCATGATTTATTACAAGTAGAAGTATATCCAATTTTGAGCCAAGCACATTTGTTTTGTGTTTCAATCATATACAAAAGATTAATGTTCAATTAAATATATACTTGCCCTAATTATAATATGGAGGAATTATCCGTTATTGAACCTTCCCCTGCTAGATTTGACCTTGACAGACTATCAGAATATAAACTCAGTACTTCGATGCAGGATCTGGCATTAATGGTAACCGAACGTATTCGTGAAGCAAAAAAGGAATTTCGTGACGATGGTGCAGTTTATGCATGGTCCACATTCAGAGTTGGAAATGTTACTAATATGATGAATGACAAACGAGGAAAAGTAATTATTAATCACCTTGATAATCAAAAATATTTTATTTTAATAAAATTTATTGTAAATACAGAAGAAGATATTTGGATTATTCGTGATAAGCGTGATCCAGTCCGTGTGCAGCCCGGGGGTAATATTGTTCTTTTAAGTAATAAATCTAAGCCCGGAATACTTACTGGCATTGATAAACCCTATTATATACAGAGTTATCCAGCAACTGCAGTTGTATATGGAATATCTCCGCTGAATGATAAACCTAATGTTGCGGATCTGAAACCGATGAAAATATCAAGAATAAACTGCGTAGCTGAACGAGTTACAGAACATTTTACAAATGCGATACGTGGTAATGGCTTAACAGATTTAAGACGTAAAAAAATAAACACATGGGCAGAGGCGGTTAAAGATGCTGGTGCATCTATTAAGGATGTTGCTGAACTAGAAAAGTTATTAAGATTTCCAATAACAGTAAAAACACTAACCGGAGAGATATTATACGAACCAAAATATATAAAAAATGGAAACCCTATAACAATCGTTGATCATAATGCACATGCATGGACTAATGCTGTAACGATATTTCCACGAGATAGAAAAGTTAAATTTTATAACGGTGACATCTTTGATTTTATTAAAAATATAAGTAAAAGCGACCCTGTGTCTGTTTGGTTATTTCAGAGTTCGGAATATAATCATTACGATCAGTTTGTACGGCCTAACGGTGATATTTATCGTACAGAATTTCTTCATGAAGAAATGGAACATCTTGCATTGAAATATACCTCTGATGATGTCATAGTTGGACAATTACTGAATAACTGCTTTACCGTACCATCGGTTGCTGCCCATTTCGCTCAGGAGAAAAATTCATGGAAAACGACACGATCAGAATTCCTTGAAGATGTCAAGAAAAGCTGTATAGAATATGGTCACGGTGGGTTATGGAACACCAAATACAACCATAGTGATGTTATCTCAGTTGATATGGTAGCGTGTTATCCTGGGAGTTTTCTTGGATATGGAGTATGTTCTAAGTACTTTAAGAGATTCGGACATCCTACACATGACATGACCAGGGTTGCGATAAACGGACATTTACCAGATGTTGACTTAACCGGATTTGCTCATGTAGAATTATTCGAATTTGCAGAAAATCTCCATCCGATTACTTATGCTTGGTTTGGAAGACATTTTTCAGAGCGATGTTGGGTTCCGATAGTACTATTGCGATATATGCTTGATGCTGGAGTTTTAATATCGTTGAGAGTAACTGAAGCGATTATATCGTATAGTTCACAGAAGCAAGTATGGTTACCAGAACCGAACAGATTTAATATCGATGATACCAGAAAAGAATTCCCTGATATTGATGAAGATCATATTATTAAAATAAATAAATGCAGGAATGAACATGATGAGAAATTTACAAAAGATCTCGGTAGAAAAATAATCGGTAAATTTACTCAAGGTGGTTCATACGATTATAAACGACATTGTACAAGATTGATTATGGACGACGCTGAACTAGATTTTATAATCGCTGATACAACTGAGAAAAATACGTTTATAAACAGATGTAATGCTTATTTATCAGATGGAACGAAACTAGGTACCATTGTGAGTTATCTTGATGGCGAGTCACCGCAGTTTACTCATTTAAGATCTTCGATGTTAGCTTATGTTTCGATAAACCTACTATCGATGATAAATAAATTTCCTCGTCACGCTGTCAGAGTCGCTACGGATTCATTTTATGTACATAAAAAATATAAAGATTTATTAAAACTCGGTAATGGTGAATGGGGGACATGGAGAATAAAACAAGAAAATATATTTAGTTATTCTGAATCTGCAGATGTTGAAATTATGGAGACATATTACAGAAATAATAATCAAACATCAAAGTCATCTGCACCATCTGTGTACGATCCTGTATCTAGGTATAAGACCGTTTATCTTAATGGGTGTGGAGGGTCAGGTAAAACAACTCGTGCGATTAACTTATTTATAAATAATAGTTCAGATATAATTGTTTTAACACCTACACATAAACTTGCTAGAGAAATAAAGCAACGAGGAGTAAAATCATGTACATATCACAGTTTCTTTAGATGGTGCGGAGACACATGGACTCCATCGCGGATGGGTGAAAAATATATACCTAAATATATTATATGGGACGAGATATGCACGGTGTCGTTAGAAACATTAAAAACATTTCTTGATTGGTTGTTATTGAAGTATACTGCTGTGATTATGTGCGGCGATCATGGTCAACCACCACCTTTTGTTGGAGAGTCTCCACATGAATGGCTGAAGAATAACGTAAATTATTATGAAGAAATAAATGATGACCATAGAGCTATCGATGAACCGCTGAAGGAATTTAAAAAGTTAATCAGACTTCAGCCAGACAGAGTACAATGTGAGATAATGCGAGGAGTAATTCCAGAGACTTCTATGAATGAATTTTTGACTTTATGGAATCCAGCTGATTTAATAGTCGCGAGTAGAAAGATAGTTCGTGATGAACTACAGAATAAATTATTTTTGTTACATAAAGAAAAATTTTCAGATCTACCTGTACCTTTGTGTTATCGCCCCTCAGATACTCGACGACAGAATATTGAAGTTGAAATACCAGGTGTCTTGGTTCCACCAAGGGTACAGAATCTTGTACTGAATGACATTGTTTTAGTCGATATTAATGTCGTTGAGAATGCGCTTAGTATGAATAAATCGCCGTGGACGTTAGGATACGCTATAACGATTCACTCGTCACAGGGATTAACTATAACTGATACAAATATCTGGATTATAGATGATCGGATCGAATGGTCGAATTTAGTTTATCTCGCCGTATCTCGAGTCAGGAGAATATCTCAACTACATAGGGTTATTATGAATTTTATAGAAAATAATGATAAAACTGTTAATAATGACGTAATAAGAAAAAAACTATCTGGTTATAAGCAGTGTGACAAAAAAAAATAATCGTGACTTTGATATTGATGTTGAATTTATTATAAAATTAAAACAATTACAGAATAATAACTGCGCAAGTTGCAACTGTAATATGTCATGGCAGCATTCGAATCCAAGACAATTTACCGTAGACAGAATTAATAGTGATCTCGGTCACACACGTGAAAATGTAATGCTGACCTGTCTTGAGTGTAATCGACGTCGAGGCTCTGGACGTTTACAAAATTGAGCTTGGTGGTAATTGCGTATCCTCAGGAATTACTTGCAATTGTTCACGCACAAATCCACGTTGAGGGGCTGTAGAATCTAGTCTGTAGATTGGAGGTCTACCAGTGGATCTTACCACGCTAGAAATTTTATGTGTAGTCACGCTCCAGATAGGATCGGTTGCTCTTTTTTTTACCACCTTCAAGTTCGCCAGGTTCATATAAATATCTTACAGTTACATTACCTAATACTGGTTGAGAGAAAGATTCACGTCGTTGTCCGTAGCCATTGCTACGGGGTATATATATTTTTTTGATCGCATTAGAAGGTTTCATGGAAGTTGCACGAGTAATTTCATTATTCAACGCACCTATCACATTCGGTAATCTTGCAACCCATTCACGAGATCTATCTTTGAGGTCAGTAGATATTTCCTTTGCGTATTGGTATCCGAATAACCGCTCGGCAAGTGTTCTATTAAATCGTTCAACGATTGCCTGATCACGATGAATTTCAGTATGTCCTCGTCTGATTTTAACGTTATGTTTCTTCATCAACGATGTTACTACTCCAAGAAATTCTTTACCGGGATCAACTTGTAATAACCGTGGCCATCGTAGACCACCACGTTGATAAATGCGTTCAAATGCAGATGCAACTTCAGATGCTGTTTTTGTTGATAATGGCTCCGCTTCTTTATATCTACTCGCAATGTCAACAACAGTCAATGCGTATTTGTACGTGCGTGATTTTCGTCCACGTGTTTTAATAGTATCGTGTGGTAAAAACAAAATATCTGCTTGATGAACTTCATTAGGGACACTAACATCAAAATGCGCGTAATGAATTCTTTAGGTGGACTTAGGAAGATTTGCCATATTGCCTGTCGTGCTAACCATGATGCAGCGACATTACGTGAAACTTTTGCTGCTTCGGCGAGTTTACTAATTGCTGCCTTACCTCTCCAAAATCCTCTCGGGGAATAATAAACAGATTCCATTATGATAGTTATATAATTAATTGCCAGCCCCTAGCACCAGTTTACCCTTCATAGCAGTTTTTACTAGAAAACTAGCTAATTTTTCTCTGAGAGATTTATTAGGTATAGAATTTAACGCGTGAATCAATTTCACATCCGCGAGATGTCGGTGCTGCAAATCCTTACTTTTATACGCGACATCATGAACGTGACATGCTTGATCAATCTTATTTACTGGATACTCTCCGGGTCTTGGTTGATCTTGATCATCGAGTCGGATATCGAGGCGAGTTCCTGGGCCACAATAATTATATCCGGGTAAATGTTTCTCACCGGGATATTTAGCCCATGGAGTTCCTGGTAATTTTCCTAACGAAGTAGCGATATCACCCCCACCTATCTTTGTTGCAATAAATTTATATTTCTTGGTGCCACATATCACACACTTGCCTGTAAGTGCACGTCTTTTATTTCTTGTTGTTACTGTCGTTAATTCAGTAGTATCGGTAGGTGCTCTGCATCGAACACAATATAGACTCATATTATTTATTATATGGATATAATTGACTTCTGCGACACGAAAACAAGAACCAGTAAAACACCATCCAGCGCTTCCGAATTCTATCAGAATGATTATAATAGGCCCATCTGGAAGTGGGAAGACGCAATTATTGCTTAATCTAATAATGCGATGGCTGAAGTTGGATAAATTATATTTAGTAGCGCCATCTGTAGATGATCAGCGATGTTACGAAGTACTTAAAGATTTTAATGAAAACGCAAAATCGTTACATGAAGACAATATCATAGACTTTATTACTGATATTGATGAAGCGCCATCTGTAGATGATCTCAGGGCCACTGGCCCTCATGGATTCATTAATAATTTAGTAGTGTATGATGATGTTATGCTGGACAAACAATCAAATCCAGCTAGAATATTTTAACGAGGTAGACATAAAAATACAGACGTGATTTATGTTACACAGAGATATACACAAATTCCAAAAGTAATCAGAGACAACTGCAATATTTTTTGGTTGTGTTTAATGGCGTAGATAATCATACGCTGCAAAATATTTATTATACTTGGTGTTCAGGCGACATGGACATGAACAAATTTAAAAATTTCTTTTCAAAAGCACAAGCTGCTCCATTTGGTTTTGTAACGATAAATTTACACGATCCTAGGTCAAGATATCGCAACGGACTTGATATAATTTTTGGATAAAAATCATAGCAGCAGTAAAGCTAATTTAGCTGAGTGTGGTTCTCCAGTACTCATTATTGATAATATCTATACTGGCTGTTTAATTTATAGCAGCAGTAGAGCTGTTGAAGGACATACGTATGTGACCAGATTGTGAAAAAATCTGGTCAATTAAAGAAGTTTTCATTATTAAGGCAAAAATATTTTTTTTTTTCAGGGAACCCTTAATTTTCAAAAATAAGGTCTCTACAAAGTTGTAGGGTCCAGCTCTACTGCTGCTCGAGAGAAAGACAAATGGACCCTGAATTATAAAGATAACGGCAAAACAACATATTTTTAAATCACACATTGTTTAATAAATTCCACTCTAATGATTGAGTAACTCACTAAATCAAATAATGAAGACACATGATTAGGGCACTTGCTCCTCTTCATGAACAATGAAACGAGTTTCGGGTCAATGATTGCCATGAGTGTTGATGACCGGCTTAAGTGTCTTTAGGTATTCGTTGAGGGAGTTAATCATTGGCACAGGCCACTGGATTCCATCGGACTGTACGAACTATGTGTCATAAGGTAATGAAGCTCCCATGTATTCGTTTCTTAGTCCATAAACAGACTGGGAAGGTAATGAATCTCCCAGATATTCAATTCTTAGTCCATAAACAGACTGGGAAGGTAATGCAGTTCCCAGATATTGATTTCTTAGTCCATAAACAGACTGGGAAGGTGATGATAGGCGATAGTTTCACACTCGACCTTTTCTTTTAAAACGGTCCCTCAAGTAAGTCAAAGAGCGGGAAATATGACTATTTTGTTTCAAGAGGGTTCAATGCATTTCGTCTCGATGCAAATCAATGCGGGTTTTGAATGGTCTACCAAGTAGTTCTACCATTTGTTTAAGATTTTCTCTTTCTAGTCTACATTTCAAATTTCTTTCAGATAACTTTTAAACTTTTTTTTTCTTCTCGACTCATCATCAAATGACGGTGTTGTGCTTGCCTGGGATGATCGTCTTGACAACCATAGTAATTTTCTATGGTCAGAAACGTGATTCTTTTAACCATGTGTTGAGCAAAATATTTCATCAAGGTTTTCTCTTTTTCGGACAATCTTGCCAACATCTCTTCTTCTTTTCTTCTTCATCTCTATCTTCCTATTTTTCCTACATTTTAATTGGTGTTTGTGTCTACTGTGGTTCCTGTCCATGGCTACTGTGGTTCCTATCCATGGATACTGTGGTTCCTGTCCATGGCTACTGTGGTTCCTGTCCATGGCTGTGGTTCCCGTGAATGAGTTTTTAAAGTCCAAGATCACTCCTTCGAAAATGTCGATTTCAAGGGTATTGTCGAATTTTGCAAACAAGATAACACTCACGGTTTGTCGACTGGTTGAGCAAACTGAATTTACACTCTCTAATGTCCTTTGGTCTGGCGTAAAGTGAAAGTCGAGAATCTCGAGTTGGTGTGAAATCATCAAAGCATCTTAGACCTTGGCAATGAACACGTACTGGACCTGAATCATTACAATTCAAATCTTGATTTATAGTATGTTTATCGTCTGAATGTTTCTATCCGCGTCATCACGTTCATTTACAGGTTGTTTTATTTTCATTTGAATACTCAAAATCATCATCTCCACCGTCTGACATTTTTCGGTCATTTGAATATATAAGATTTCATCCTTTGATAAGTGGAGACAAAGTCTGACAAAGAAACTGTCAGCTACAAACATTTTTATTATATAAGAGACCAAAAAATAGCAATAACTCCATTTCTACCTCGTTGAAGAATTCAAATGGGAATTAGATATCACCATTGCTAAAGACCAGAAAAAAATCAATACCACTAAGGAGTAACAGCAAAACCGATATAAAATACAAAATGTCAAAGCTATGACTACATACAGTTATTCTCAGAGATGCATTACCTTTTCATGCAATAAATATCTTAGCTTTTATAGAAAGATATATGTCGCTAGAAGTAAAAGGAGAAGCATCATTAGCAAAAGAATGTAATTTAACAAACTCTTTTCACAACCTTAGTATCTCTATTTACCTTGCAACACTTAAAAGTGCTTTCACAGTTTCGTAAAATACCTTTTTGAAGAAGTTGTTTAAGAAATCATTAGGTCCACCATCACATATGGATAATGGAGTATTTGCTGATTTAATTATTCTTTTTTGACGTAGTTCACAATCGACGACTTGACATATACCTGATAAACGTGCTGACACTGTGGAAAGAAACAAAATACTAAATGCTTTAAATGGATTGATTAATGATTTGGATAACTTTTTCCAACATATAAATGTCGACTGAAACAAAATACAATAACACAATTCACACCTGATCTTAAACTTTGCTCTTTCTATTGCATATCCGGTTGAAAGGGTTGCTGATGATTGCAGTTGGTACACATTTTAGTCAGTGCGCTATCGACTATCTGATAGTTCAATGGTTGCTACAAGATTTAAAGGTATCGCAATAAATGTGGGGTTTTTTTCAGAAGCAAACATGTATTATAAATCTGCAATAATAGGCAAAAGCTACCAGCATACGAACATAGAACAGTTACATTTCTATTTTGAAAATCTAGCTGCAAGAAAATGTAAAAATGCGAGGAATTCCGAATGTAAAATGTATTCAGTATTTGCTTCATGAGACCTACAATTTACTCAATTTACTAAATCTTATCAATAAAACAAATCTTCACTAATGGCGATTTTAAGTGTATGCTACTTTGAAAAATGTTTTCCGACTGAGACATTGTTTCATGCAATTGTCATTACAAGCAATTACACAGAGGTACATTTAATAGTTTGACGATCGATATAAAAGATGAAGATGTAAAAGCAATTCATTTTATGACAGGCATGTAACATAAATGTTTCATGTAATATAAAAACGAACATTTACAGGAAAAACGATTGCTTGATAAATTATAATATTATTACAGAAATTGAAATACCTTTAAGAAGTATTATTCACTTTGTTTTGGTTTCATTTTGAACAAACTGACAAAAAAATAAGGAGAAAGATTTCATACTGTTTAAAACAATTGACATTGACTTAAACCTCAAAAATACCCGTGTCATAAATTTTAAATCAAATATATGATGCAGATATGATTCGGTTTGCACAAAAATGCGGTAATACTCAAATGCTTAGGACTTAGAGAATAACAATTTACAAGATGTAAAAAGAGGAAGTCAATACGTTCACAACAGCAACGCTACTGGTGCTGGTAGCAATGGTAATGACACAATAATACAAATGCCAATAAACATGGGTTATACATTTTGACCTAGTTTTAATCGATTATAAATTTTAATTGATTTATGGACAAAAAGAACGTAGCAAGACCTTACAGGAGAACAGCCCTAATTGCTAAGGAGCTTTCACGCTACAGTATCGACATTGCGGCCTTGAGTGAAACCAGGTTCGCAGAGGAGGGTTCTCTGACGGAGCTTGCAAGCGGCTACACCTTCTTCTGGAAAAGAAAAGCCCAAAACGAAGACAGTATCCACGGAGTCGGCCTGGCTATCAAATCAAGCCTTCTGAAGCAGCTTCCGGACCTGCCTGTTGGTATTAATGGGAGGCTAATGAAAATGCGACTACCTATAAGCTACAAACGCCACGCAACAATCATCAGCGCCTACGCCCCTACCCTCACGAGCCCAGCGGAAACCATCGAGCAGTTCTATGCGGACCTCAGCTCTGTACTATGCTCAATTCTAGCTGACGACAAAATCATACTACTGGGAGACTTCAACGCCCGTGTTGGCTGTGACTATGGTCGATGGAAAGGTATACTTGGCAAGCACGGTGTCGGCAAGATGAACAACAACGGCCTGCTGTTACTCAGCAAATGCGCAGAATTTAACCTCCTTATCACAGACTCAATGTTCAGAATGGCGAACAAACACAAGAACACCTGGATGCAACCCAGATCTCGCCAATGGAACCTAATCGACTATGTAATGGTCCGTCAGCGCGATGGCCAGGATGTCCTCATCACCAAGGCCATGCGAGGAGCGGAATGTTGGACAGACCACAGACTTGTCCGAACCACCCTAAAACTGCGCATTGCCCCACATCACCCAAGGCGCCCTAAGCATATGCGCACAGCCTTCAACATTGTCAAACTTCAGCAGTCCTCCATCCAGCTTGATTTCCAGAAGAGCCTAAATGAAAAAATGTCTACCAACGGACCTTTACATGGAAGTGCCTCCGAGAAATGGAACAAGCTTAGGGACATGATAAGAGAGACAGCTATGGCGACTCTCGGCCCCAAGAAGCGAACCCATCAAGACTGGTTCGATGAGAACAACGATGCCATTGAAGATCTGCTTGCCAGAAAAAATAAAGCATTCATGGACTGGCAGAATGACCCAAACTCCATCCCCAAAAAAGACCGCTTCAAATCCTATCAAGCTGAGGCTCAGAGAGAAATCCGCAAGATGCATGACCAGTGGTGGGAAAGGAAAGCTAATGAAGTGCAACGCTATGCCGACACTAACAACTCCAAAGAGTTCTACAGTGCCATCAAGTCAATCTTCGGCCCTTCAAAGTCTGGTTCTGCCCCTTTGCTTGCTGCAGATGGCAGTACACTAATAAAGGACAAGGCTGGCATTAAGGACAGATGGAAAGAGCACTTTAGCCAGCTCCTAAACCTGCCCTCATCGGTTAGCCATTCTGCTCTTGAACAAATACTCCAACAGCCAACGCATGACCAACTGAATGTTCCGCCAACGACAGAAGAGTTGAGGACAGCCATTAAACAAATGAACTGTGGCAGGGCACCTGGTAAGGATGGCATCCCAGCGGAGGTGTACAAGGCTCTCAGTGAACAGACTCTAGAGGCATTCCACGATGTGCTAACCAGCATCTGGACGGAAGAGGAGATGCCAGACGACCTCCGCGACGCATCAATTGTAACCATCTATAAGAATAAAGGCACACGTGCGGACTGCAATAACTATAGAGGCATCTCCCTACTCTCCATAGCTGGCAAAATACTTGCTCGCCTCATTCACTTATCGCATCAGTGTCAGAAGATAACCTAACTGAGTCTCAATGTGGTTTTCGCCCAGACCGTAGCACTGCTGACATGATCTTCGCAGTAAGGCAAGTCCAAGAGAAGTGCCTTGAGCAGAACATGAATCTGTATGCCATCTTCGTGGACCTGACGAAGGCATTCGACACAATCAACAGAGACGCACTGTGGGTAATACTCAAGAAGCTTGGTTGTCCTCAGAAGTTTACCAACCTCATCCGGCTTTTCCATGATGACATGACTGGAGAGATTCTCTCAGACAGTGAACCCTCTGAGAAATTCCCCGTATCGAATGGTGTCAAACAGGGCTGTGTACTCGCTCCGGTGCTCTTCAACCTCTTCTTCACGCAGGTACTGCTGCACGCCATCCGTGACCTTGACCTTGGTATCTACATTAGATATCGCCTGGATGGATCAGTGTTTGATCTCAGACGCCTAGCTGCTAAAACCAAGACGCTTGAAAGACTCATCACTGAAGCACTCTTTGCAGATGACTGTGCCCTCATGGCCCATGAAGAGATTCACCTACAGACAATTGTGGACAAGTTCTCTGAAGCCTCCAATCTGTTCGGACTCACAATTAGCCTAGGAAAGACAGAAGTCCTCTTCCAGCCTGCCCCAAACACTGTCCCTTCACAACCCTGCATCACCATCGGCGACACGCAGCTGAAGAATGTGGACAGCTTCAAATACCTAGGCAGCACAATATCCAATGATGGCTCCCTGGACAAAGCGATCACTGCGAGGAACCAAAATGCCAGCCAAGCACTCGGACGACTTCAAACCAAGGTCTTGTAGCACAACGATATACACTTGTCAACAAAGTTGAAGGTGTACAATGCAGTTGTCCTGACGTCTCTCTTGTATGGCTGTGAAACGTGGACTGTATACCGAAGGCACATCAGTCGGTTGGAACAATTCCACCAGCGCTCCCTGGGAGCCATCATGAGGATCAAGTGGCAGGATCGAATCCCCAATCAGGAAGTCCTTGACAGAGCAAACACAACAAGCAAAGAAGCCAAACTGATCCAGGCCCAGCTTCGTTGGACCGGCCATGTCATCCGCATGGATCAAAACAGAATCCCAAAGCAGCTGTTCTTTTGGCGAGCTAGTCCAAGGCAACCGAAACCAAGGCCGCCCTCACAAGAGGTACAAAGACAACCTCAAGACGCACATCAAATGGGCAGACCTTCAACCCCATCAGCTCGAGCTCGCTGCCTCAGACAGAAGTCACTGGCGAGCCCTGACCAGAAAAGCCAGTTCCACCTTCGAGGCTGACCGCCGCCAGCGTCTTGCTGCAGCCCGTGAGAGACGTCACACAGCTGCGTCTAATCCACCCCCAAGTACCGGTGTCCCATGAACCACCTGCAACCGCCTGTGTTCATCGGAATTTGGACTCCGGAGCCACATACGCATCCATCGTTGATGAGACTGCACAACATGTCTTCCTCGGCCCCCGACAGACTACCAAGAAGAAGAATCGATTAGATGGGAATTTTATCAGCATATTCATTGAGTCGCCAAAGGATTAACCATGAGTGGCAAAAAAATTATTAAAGTGCAGGACAACTGGATGTGTTGTAGCTAACGGAGTAGGTGATTTAGAACAAAATTTGAAGAATTTCTGGATGGAAGACTAACGAATGACCTTTACATTGAAAGGTCGAAAACAAAACCCCAAGAAAATAATTAGAGAGTTTAATTAAACGTCTGGAAATAGAAATTGATTCTGTTAAAGAAAGATGATAGAAAATACAATTTTCATTTTATTCCATTAAGCAAGCATCTGATGAAAATGTGTATGACATAGTTAAAAGTCTTTGTGTGGGGAAGCTTGAGTTGGATCCTGAAGCTGTCAATAGTATATATATATATATATATATATATATATATATATATATATATATATATATATATATATATATATATATATATATATATATATATATATATATATATATATATATATTATGTGAACTGTGGAATGCTTCAAGACCCATAATAATGATGGATTCTAACTAAGATAACCATGAAAGAGTACATGCTCTTTCATGTAGGTCAAAAGACTCACAAATGACAATTGTGACTGATCTACATCGGCCGATGAAACAGGCTTGAAAATAAATAGCGGAAATGGCACACAACTATACACATATTTAGCATATCCAGAGCAGTATTAACAATGTGGTCACACAAATGATCATGTAGACCATGAGAACGAAGGGCTTCACATGGGTAGATAATCTGAACAACAAATTACAAATGAATGGCAAGGATAATAAAAAAAAACTGAGACTTTATTAAACTGTGCTTGAGTGGAGTGATATATGAATCATATATATTTCCAGAATTGTAGACTGAAAAAAATTAGTTTGGAATATGCTGACCATCCGTGAATAAAGGTCAGTTCAAAGGATTTCCTTTATGTGTGCAGTTTAAAAATGACCGCCTTAAATGCATATCTTTAGTGGTCTTTGCGGACTGGTCTGCAAGTATAAAAAAAGTCTATCTTTAGTGGTCTTCGTACTGGTTTGCAAATATAAATAAAATATATCTTTAGTGGTCTTTGCGGACTGGTTTGCAAGTATAAATAGAGTATATCTTTAGTGGTCTTTGCTGACTGGTTTGCGAGTATAAATAGAGTATATTTTTAGTGGTCTTCGGACTGGTTTGCAAATATAAATAGAGTATATCTTTAGTGGTCTTTGCTGACTGGTTTACAAGTATACATAGAGTATATCATAGAGTATTGATCTTATTGTCTTACAATCTGAATATCAAACAACATTGTGATGACGGGGTGGGTGAAATCTAGGGGAGACTTGTATTAGACTTTATATGAAGATTCTAGTATTTTTAATACATAATTCCCTGTTTTCGTTTGTAGGTTTCAGAATCCATTAGGAAATGCATTAAAACAACTGATCATACCATACATGTTATTCGAAGTAGATTCTTCCAGACGACATTTGACCTTGCGTATCGACTGTGGTCGGATAGTGGACGTATACCGTAATATACAATAGTACAGGCGTGTGATCATTTATTTATATGGAACACACATCCGTTCATAAAATATCTTGGTAATTTTTTTTCATTGCAGATCCCAGGTGGACATTACACGAAATATACATGTAGTTTTGCATGATGTCGATTTTCATATCGTACCTTACTTCACTTAAAAAAAAAATGAATCATATATCTATGCATGGCTTCTATGTTTGTTTTATATACATTTAGAAATTAAAATTTTGATGCATGAATAGATGAAATAAAGCAAATATATCCTGCTCATTGATGGAAATAGAATGTATGGGGAGCTTGATTTATGTAATGAAATCATGTAAAGTATATAAAACACAAACATGCTTTGATTGTTTTCTGAATGTTTAATGAAATTAAGGACACTTTTAGATTGATTCACCTCGTTAAAGAACTTAATACCATACTACGTAAGTATACACGGGGAAGAACAATACTCGTAAATAATTCAAATTGAAATAAATTGAGGAGGACAAGGCTCCTAAAGTGTAATTTTAAACTGTTGTTGTTGGATATGGAGTCTGAGAGTGAGATTATGAATACAATTACTGAAGTGGAACTTTAATATTATCAAAGGGATAATGGCCATATGGCAAAGGAATTCAAAGCAAATATAAATTTTTCTTTCAGTGATAGTTGATCTGTAAATATGTGTTTGATAGAAATACAAGACAACAAATAGCACAAATCGGAAATTATTAAAAAAGAAACAAATTAAAAGATGTTATTGTTAGGGCTTAATGGGTTGAAGACGGCGTGATATCAACAGTGTATAAATTCAAAATTACATGAACTAAACCATACAGCCAGTTAAGGAAAGGATGCCATTATGAGATATCAGTGAGAAATATCAAAAGACGTTAGAGACTATTATGAATATTTGTATTCAGGTATTGACGAGGGGAACAATTTCAATCTAAATGAAATTCCGAAACACATTAACGTATCACTAATGTATCAATAATGTATCACTAATGTATCAGAATGAGATCAATTTCAGTGAGATCATTCAAAGGGCATATATACGTATAGAGAAGTTCGTGCACGTTTCAAGAAGACGAACACTAATTAAACTTCATGTTCTGACTGATTTCCAAAAAAATGTACATAATTTTCTTTATGGAAGTTTTTGAATTTTTTACTTAGGGAAACAATGATGCATATGACGATGGAAACGGCTGCACAATACTCATAAAATTTATAATTACAGATATACATACAAAGGATAACTACACATCAGTATAAAAGGATAAATCAAAACAATACTTAAAATATTGGTATCCAATATCTCTCCTAAATATGATATAGTAACTTGCTTCTGATTGCATTTTGCAAATATAACAAAAACTAGATTAATGTTTTTGATCCATGAAGATGAAAAACCACGAAAGCGAAAAGTAAATAAATTTTACCAACTTTATGGTGATCAAGTAAAATACTGCACATGTGATGGGTGTTAGTGTTCTTATTGATTACAATTATCTATAAGAGACTTCACAATTGGTGCACACAACGTGACGTGCCTCGCTTGCGGCGATGAAAGCAATGTATGCCTTTCTAGCACAATTAGAGACAACGTTACTAAGGAAAAAGCTCAGGTACAATATTATTTAAAGATATCACCATATCATACGTAAACGATGCTCTTTTCAATTTGAAAGACTGCAACGTCTTCATGATGCGCAAACATTTGTGGTTACCTGTTTAAGTTACAGTACATAGGACTGAACGAGCCATTATGAATTATACATTTGGAAAGTATAGATCAGTGCCGGTAATGCTCCATGTACTGGTACTGATGACTGCTGTGTATGAAGAGACGTTCGTAAAACCACTGAACCTACTGCTTTATTTACTACTACATTATGAAGTAGATAACTATCGATATAGCAACATTAACAAATCCCACACTTGATTCTTTTAGAATCAATATAATTTTTGGTAATATAGTGGAAAAAGAATGGAGAAGTGATTGTGACAAGTTTTACAACACATCAATAAAATATATTAGAGACTATTAGAGATCGGCAAAATATGATACATTATGCATTTTATGATACATTACACGTTTTATAACACATTATACATTTTATAATACATTACACTGTAACACTCCGTGTGTTATATATCTAAAAGACCAGAATTCAGGACTTAAAAATGCTTTATATAAATAATAAAGGTGAGATAGAGCATGCCTTTCAATATCGCATAGTGACTTTACAGCAAAACATTGTTTGACACAACAATATCAACTACTGATAATATGGAGCAGACTTGTTTGTCTAAATGCCAAAAGACAACGTTGTAATACACAATATTATGGTGAAATTAATTCTATTAAATTCCTGTGTATATTAACAGCTAAATTTATTAGATTGACTTTAACACATTCTGTTATAGTAGCGTGATCTCAATGAAAAATTAATTTTAGTGCTAGTGTACTTGAGCAGTGTGGTGGGAGATAGTAGAGGCTTTATAAAGAATTACTATATAATAATTATCAGGCATTTAAATTCAACAAAAATCATGTAATAAATCTTTTTACAATTTCCCATAACAATTTGATTAAGTTTTGGGATTTATTCTGTCAAAGTTAATATCGGTTATGTAAAAAATATATAATTTATGGTTTTCGATTGGATTTCGAATATATGGCCGAAATCATTTTCTATTTAGATGTTCATACTTTGCCGCTCTGACAGCTATGTGCCGGTGCACTGTCTGCACTCATATTTAAAGACTCCTATTCACGTTACATGACCTTAGTTAGCCAATCAATGTTTGTCCTTCTCAGGGATAGCCATAGCGGTAACCAAGTGAACTGTTAAAACTGCATGGGAAAATGCCTATGAACACAAATTTAGAAAGAATTAAGTGGTCCTATCAATGCGTGGTGTGCGTTTTTTACTTTTAATCTTATTTGTATATTCATACCTATGATTACGTAGGACTGAACGAAACGGACAAGTGAATTTCGATGCCATCGAGCGAGAGTGCTACGTACTGATGATGCAATGAGTCGTAATTCGGTTTGAAATAGTCCCTATCAAGTATATACTATTTTGTACATTACAGTAAAATAACAAGTTATACATAGCCAGAACTTACAACAATTAATAGTAACATTAGTTCTAACTGATTGTTCAGCAAAAGTCTGACAAGAGACATGTGATTCTTCCCCAGGACACATTGATTCCATCACTGTCCTGCATCGGTAACAAAATTCCACCGAATGGTTGAAGTCGCTAATTTATGGACTATCACCATACTTCTGGTTTTGATATTCCAAATTTCAGAAAGGTAAGATAATTAATTTCCTAAACTGTTCATGAGAAATTCCAGCATGACACACGCATCGTCCAACATGAAAATGAATAGGGCACAATAACCGCTAACATGCGAACTTCTTTCCACTCAATGTTGATGACATTAAACGAATTCCTTGACGAATTCATTGATACTCATGATAACAGCGTGACATTACGAAGACCAGAACAAGGTTTAATACTAGCACTCAGTATAAAACACAGAATGCACATCCAAGAGAATGCAGATGGCGATCTAAACAATGGTGGGTGGGTGGCATTCAGGAATGGAAGAAGTAATTCACATGAGGTAGATGTTTTCAGCGACAGGTAAAACTGACGTTATCAAATATGCCAAAGTCTCGTAGGTCAAACATCATCTCACGTTTCAACGTTTAACATCAATAATCTTGACACATTAAATGGACAATGTTTGTGCACGCAAAACTCCATTCATACCATTAAGTATTACGAAATAGTGAACCGCATCATGTTTTTCTAACTCTGTTTCATGTTTTTTTCAAATTATCATTATTGTTATTATTGGAAAGGGAATGAAGTTTCTAATAGTGCCTAGTATTCTGGTTTGTTGAGTTAGGTATTACAATACATTGTAAGATACATTACACATTGTATGATACATTATGTATTTTATGATGCATTATGCATTTTATGATAAATAGCATTTTATAATATATTACACATATTGTGATACATTATGTATTTATGATACATTGAAAATTTTATTATACATTATGCATTCTATGATACATTACACGTTTTATGATACATTATGTATTTATGACACATTACACAATGTAAGATAAAAATTTCACATTTTACGATACATTATGCATTTTATGAAACACTGCACATTTATAATACATTACTCATTTTATGATACATTATGCATATTATGATATATTACACATTTTATTATACATTATGCATTTTATGATCGAGACAAACAGAGACCACTAAGTATTTCTTTCATAAGAAGAAAAGACATAGGAATACAAGTGTTAGAATACAGGTGTTAGAATACAAGTGTTAAACATGTTCACGTTGATTGTCGGTTCATCTGACTCGATTTGAGAAGTACTGCTGATCATAGATGGCATTGTAGTGGTCTTAAATTAGCTATCGCTCAAGAAGGCATTCACTTTGAAATCAACAGAAGACAAGAGACCAATCCTAACACAATGTATATTCATTCTGTGCCTTCTGATGCTTAGTTGAATATTTGGACAATCAATAAAGTCTATTATGCTTAAGACATCTATACAGTTATTTTGACTTAACCCCATAACATCATAACCGTGGTAAAACAACGATTGCACTGAATCAATAGAGAGACTGAATACAGTCAAATCTTGATCAACTATCCAACGTTTCTGTTCAGCAGAAAGTATCTCCTCACAGACAAAAAGAAAAGTGTCAAACAGCCTGAAGATATATTATATACGTGCATTTAGCTACTAATTAATGTTTATTAATAGTCTGTGTATGATTGATAACCGCAGGCAACTGGTTTTTAGTGGTAGACATGTTTACATATCAGCAGTCTGCAGTAAAAGACATCAAGTTGAATACACTCTTTGTTTGTGTTTGACAGCAACGTCAGAAGAAAATCGTGATTGAAGAGAATCGTGATATTCTCAGACAAAATAACAGTATAAATCGTATATGCTTTAAAACAAGACAAAAGAAAACAAACTTTCAATGAAAGTTCGCTTACATTTTCTTAAAGTGATATGTTCATGTTTTTATGCACAATGTTTCTTTTATCCATTTTGATGTACGACGTTTCGTAATTACACGATAGGAGTAACTTAATTTCTTGGTAATCTTCCTTAAGAATTAAAAATAATCTGTGTATATTTGGAAATTTAAGTTCCTTATTTGTTACACGATTTTTCATTCCATTACATACTTTCTTTTCATTTTGAACGAATAAAGCTGTAATCTTAACATACTAAACTCTGTAATTGGATAACCAAGCAAACGATGGGATAGACCACCAAACAATCGGATCTTGACCAACCAAATCATATAATGGGAAAACACATCAAACCATGGAATCTTAACCCACCAATAATGGGAATGACAAGTTTTAACTCATCCTTAAAAGAAAGATACTGGAACCTTCTTATTGATGTTTAGTAAACCAGACATTTCCTTCTTTTGATAATGATTGGTAAGATAAAATGTCGTGTTATCCTTCTGTTCACTATTTTCTTTATCAACATAGATACACAATAAACCTGTGTCAGTCCCGAGTAGTCTCATCTTGTCAACGTATTTCTTTCTCATTTCGCTGTAACAGAATTCGTAACCACCTACTTATCTCTAACACTACAATTCTGCCGAAACTGGTTTCGTTAGTTTTCTTGTTTGTTGGTTTTCAAAATAACCAATGCCAACTCATTTACAATAAGCGTTCTCCTGGCAAATGGTAGATCTCTATTACGTTTGAAAAATAATATGTTCATCTGCATATATGCTAACCGTTATTCATTTGCTAAAATTTCATTCTGTTTACTAAACACACTTTTATTTATTAGCTGGAAAATTTTCTCAAACCATTTATCCTTTCGTCACCCAATTGTATTAAGTTAAGTCCAGAATTTAAGCAACTGATTTTGTTCAAACAAGACAACATTGTATATATCTTGTTCAGTTTTATATTCAATTGCATATAACGTTAAATTTCGGAGGTAATAGCTTTATTATCTTTGTCAATGTACATACTAGAATTGGTACTGTGGGTTTTTGTACGCTTGTAATAAAATACAGCTTCGTCTCAAATGGATATAAATATTTGCATATGTAATTAAATTTCTCTTGATCCAGCGTGTAGCCCTTGAAATAGCTGTGCAAGTGTAATTTTATTTCCAAATTCACCTCTAAAATGCAATGTATCTTGGTGTTTCGAACATATTTTCTTCTACCCATCTGATTTGTTTATCTGTTGATTGTCTAATTTGTGACGCTATGCAATAGTGCATGGTCTACACGTAGAGGTGGTTAGAATTAGGTAAATAATAAATGATCTTATTCTAGATCTTTTACGTTCATCGTCAGATTTTCTCTGCCCATCCTTGGCTAAGTTGTAATCATGGTATCACTCTTTAACCAATAGATTCGTAGATCTCTGTTTATTTTCAGGCTAATATGTACCATGAAATCTTTAGCGAATTGTAATCGTCACTGGCGAAATAGCTGTTTCATTACACCTTGAAACTGAACAAGTTATGCATGATTAATGGTATGTATTTTTGATATTTAAACTAATGCGTTCGAGATTGCTAACTTCATCTATAATTATTTTTTTCTCATGGATGTGTTTCACCTTTGTCAGTAAGCGCCATTGGTTTTGCACTTATCGATTCTAATTCTTTATACACTAGCTTTGCAATCTTACCCAACGTTACCTTCATAAACTGCTCGAATACGATCACAAAACGATATGTTTAAATCGCTTGTGGATTAATTAATGGTACAAACAAAACCCCGATGAAATGAGCTATTCTGTTTTCAGTATCCATGATAATATATTAAGATCTGCTTCAGCGAGACATGCCATTGCCTTCAGCATTGCACTAGATGTGCGCGTTGGCACGACTCAACAGACATTATATCTATCTAGTTTTGTTACATTGTAATATAGTATTTGACACTCCGATAACTTTCCTTGTACATTTGAAAATAATTGTTTAATGCACATGTCTGTATATCTCTGATGACACAAAGTTTTACAAATCTTGTATTCCACCGTAACGATACCTTCCATCTTTGATATCATTAGGACCACCATTCTGAAATATAATTAACATGTTTTTGTTGTATTTTGATTTCAGTAAGTCCAACAGGTGTGACATACTCTCAGTTTCCTCTCGCATATGATCCGCCTACCCCTTCCAATACTTCATACACATTTACGGATTGGCTTTTTGGTTTTTTAAAACATTCTCAGTTTTTCCAGACAATTATCAAATCAATGTATATGTCAATCTATATTGTATTTTGAAAGTTTATCTACATGGTAATTTAGTGTATTTAACATATATTTCACAGCTCAGATAAAACACTTGCCACCTTTGTTTTGAACAAGCTTGTATGTTTTGAACACATTCAGGTACATTTACGTATCAGCTGCTTCAAAGCAGTTGATGCACATCTATGCACAATCTAAGCGGTTCATACATACATACATACATACATACATATATATATATATATATATATATATATATATATATATATATATATATATATATATATATATATATATATATATATATATATATATATATATATACAGTCTAAGCGGTTGCTACATATCTATATACAGTCTAAGTGGTTGATACATATCTATGTATATTGTAAGCAGTTGATACATATCTATGTACAGTCTAAGCAGCTGATGCACATCCCTGCACAATCTAAACGGTTGATGCATATTTATATACAATGCTAGAATATTTCATTGTGGTAAACATCCATTTTGTACTGTCATTTATTTTCTAAATACGCTGGGAGAACAATATCAGATAAACCTTCAGCTTTAATATTCACTTCACCTTTGACAAATATATTTAGAAACCTTGTTATGTCGTACATGTGTATATACTTAACTTGTACACCTTCAAGGATGGATCGTTTCCTACATCTAATCCGTAAGTTTAATGCAGCTTTTACGGCACTAATTACCTAATTTTTCTAATAATCGTCTTCTTCAGAAATATTGTACAATGTCCTTGAGCCCTTTAAATAAACTTTTTATTGTTGCCGCCATAAAATCTATACATTCAAAATTCTCCTCATTGAATTTCTATGTCTTGTTAGTGATGATTCTGTTTAAATCTTGCTTATTTTATTTTTTTGTTTATTTGTAATTTTTTTCAAGTTTTACAATGCATTACTTAGTCACACTTTTGTTCTCTCATTTATTTTCATAGTGGTGCATCAAGTATAGAAGTGTTCATTTTTATTTATTTATCTAGAAATATTTCAATCTATATTTAACTTTTCTTAGTGTATTGTAATATTTAACTTTTCTTAGTATATTGTAATATTTAACTTTTCTTAGTGTATTGTAATATTTAACTTTTCTTAGTGTTTTGTAATATTTAACGTTTCTTAGTGTATTGTAATATTTAACTTTTCTTAGTGTATTGTAATATTTAACTTTTGCTATTTATGGTCCATCAATTCTTTGCTACAGTTATCTCTTTAAGGTTTTGCAGAGATTCATTTTTAACTTTCAACAAACAGTGTGGAATAAAAATACTTGACTTTTCATAAACAGTATGGAAAAAATAAATGTTTGACTCTTAACAAACGATATGAAAGATACATATTTGCCTCTTCACAAACAAGATGGAATAAATAAATAAATAAATAAATAAATAAATAAATAAATAAATAAATTTTAAAAATAGATAAATTAATAAATAATAGCATTAAAAACAGCATGGAATGCATAAATAGTGACAAACACCCTACCAAATAGCAACATAATAAAACAGTGACAAAATCCCTATCAACTGCCTTTATTTATCTTGCATTTTTAGATGTTTCGATACAAACAACATTTGCATAGATTTTTTAAAAAGTGTTGTTTTATTTCTTCACTTTTCCTTCAAAATTTCTTGGAAAAAATAAACACTTTGCTTTAAACATGCTTAGTTATTTCTATTTACTATGTCAGAGATGTATAATGTACTGCATTAAATAAACAAAGAAAACCAACATAACATGAATCGTTCGTAAGTAGTATTACAACAAAAAGGCACGAACTGCATGTGGCGCCCACCATCAAAGCACTGGTTTAAAACGTGTGGCCTCGACTCTATGCTGAAAATGTTGAGCAAGCATGAATGAATTGTGCTAGCTTCATAATTCATAAAAAAGTATGAAGAAATTCCACGTAGGAGTTTAGGAAATAAAAGCAAATGAAATGAAACTTTAACCAAAGTCTTCCCAAAGTTTGTATGCCTGTGACCTTCAGCTAAGGTTAAAGGTTTGAGCAAGCACGCCAAAGAATGAATTGGCTCAACTTGGAAACGATTCATCGAAAATATATAAAAAGATCCATCAGGGGATTTAATAAATATGATGAAAGGTAAAAACTGACTAAATCTATTAGGCAAATTTTCTATGACCGTCAAGGTCACAGGAGTGAGCGAGTATGTGCAGAATGAGATCACCGCTCCCGGTTCCACGTACAGAAATTAACGAGTTTGGAACCCTATACAGACATCTAAACAAGCAACCCCGTCCCAAGTCCCCAATACCCAACTCAAACTACGGACTTGGGTCCCTACTCGTGACTTTCGCTGTCAAGTTCTACTATCGCAGCCTATAAGCCAAGCTTTATATGCAACATTACGTTGGTTTAGATATACGGTGTTGCATATTCTCTGATCAAAAGACTCGCCAGTGTTTCATAATTTTCAGAGTAAAACAATACAACAGCTTCAATTTCAGGCACTGTTTCTGCGATAGGCTTTGTTCACAACATCAGTGAATACTCGGATCCACCTTCCTGATTGATAATTAAAAAAGACAACTCCTTCAAGCTTTTAGTGAAATAATGAACCAAATCAAAAGTTTATTCACATGCATCGAGTCAATTGTTTTCCGATGGTATAGTCATCACTTGTATAAATTGCAAGCACTCCCTTTACCATTAAGATTACAAAGAAATGCAATTCACGGAACACCACTTGCTCCATACATATTGTCTCCAACAGTACTTAGACTGCAGTTGTTCTGCTCCCTCCTAAATCTTCTTTAATTCTCTGAATGCTTAAAACATGCTTTATTCACGTTTTAAACCGAAACATGTTTACTTTTAACGTGTTCACATCCATGCTGCAACACAACCAGCGAGTCAATGAAAACCAGATTGTCCTATGAGGCGACTAGGACGCTGGAAATCAGAAGACTTTTAGAATTATTACAGGGTACACAAAGCGTAGCGTTGATAGTCTATGGTCATTCCCCTGAGTATGTGCAAGTCTACTGTCTATTTTTTGGAAGTCACTCAGTCGCCAAAGTTATTAAATAAGCGCGACAAAGACAAGTAACTTTTTAAACCTTAAGTATTTAGTCCACGCAAATCACTCATCAATTAGCTTGCAACATACACTCTGTTGTAAACGTGCTTTCATTGTTTTCTTGTAGTTTTACTGATCATGTAGTATTGTTTGATGAAGTTTTATCATATAAAAATTCAATATTATAAAATACTGTATACAAGTCTGAGAGTGCCTTTACTACACTTTCTTGTTTTGTTTTATTGTTTATTTTGTTTTGTTAATTTTAAACAACTACTGTAGAGGAAGGAAGGTGGGTTCACTACCTAATCACTGTTCAACAGTCAGTAGCAAAGATGGAAAACAGGAAGGCTATTTGCATTTATGCGAGTGTATTTTACTCTTGACCCAGTTCTGCATACGGAACGTCGTAGACTAATGCGGAACCACGTGATTCGCGTGGATGCAGGACTGGAACTTGAGACTTATCTGTGTCATCGATCAAATGTTGATCACTGAACAGTTTCATGTTTGCTTCCCACTGCAGGATACAAACAGTAATAAAGACGACTGATAACTACAGATAATTTTCTTATGTAAACAATTTTGGGGCTAAAAAAGAATCAGATTCAACCTGCACCATTCGAAAGTAGTAACCTGTACAATTTCATTCATTGTCAGTCTGAAAACTTTATCCGCGTGTGTTTGAATTAATCTTGTACCACCAAAAAAAAAGTTATGTGTCAGGCAGATCTAATGTTATACATTTTTTAAAAATTCTTATGCCATTCACGTCGCTATAAGTATTGATGCACATGTGTATGAGTACTTGGTGGTTTCATTGATCGTGAAAAAGTACCGGATCGCAGACGACGAGGATGTGCTGGACAACTGAAGCTTGTGAAGTCCCTGAGTACCTCATCACACGTTTGATCGTCCGCGAATGGTGCAATTACGTACAACTAATAATCAAGGTAACCATTGCATAATCCGATTCAGCAATAGGTTTTTTTTTCCGATATCCACACGCACATCGCTCGACGTGCGATTCGGAATCAAGTCGCGTAATCAGCTATGCAGACCATGTAAAGCGAGTATTATCGTGCGCCGGCGAAGACATGCCAACGCAAATGTGGAAAAGTATCGTCCATGTCGTGGAAGAAAAACAACAAGGGAAAAAGACGCAGAAGCCAGTGAAATAACATCCAGCATTGTCCTAACTATACGTTTTCTCATTCTGAGATATTTGACGTTAAATACATGAGTGTACTTATAAAAATCTGTATTGTTTCTGTCTTTATTATTTTGCAATATTTTTCTAAAGAAAGCATTTCTCTTTTTTGGATCAATGGTGAAATAAAATATTAGTGCATAACATTAAATATATTTTCACCTTTTAACATCAAGCATACTGTATATTAATTATATCAAGCATACTGAATTTAGGTTATACCAAGCATACTGCATTATGGTTATATCAAGCACACTATATTATGGTTATATCAAGTACAACTTATTATGGTTACATCAATCGTGCCATATTATGGTTACATCAAGCATACTGTATTATGTTTATATCAAGCATACTGCATTATGGTTATATCAAGCACACTGTATTATGGTTATACCAAGCACAACTTATTATGGTTACATCAGTCATGCTATATTATGGTTACATCAAGCATACTGTATTATGGTTATATCAAGCATACCATACAATGGCTATATCAAGCATTCTGTATTATGGTTATATAAATCATACTGTATTATGGTTATATCTAGCACACCATATGATGGTTATATCAAGCATACTGTATCATGATTATATCAAGCCTACCTTATTATGGTTATATCAAGCATACCGTATTATGGTTCTATGAAACATACCCTATAATGGTTCTATCAAGCATACTGTATTATGTTTATATCAAGCATACTGTATTATGGTTATATCAAGCATACCGTGTTTTGGTTATATTAAGCATACTTTATTATGGTTATATCAAGCATACTGTCTTATGGTTATATCATACTGTATTATGGTTATATCAAGCATACTGTATAATGGTTATAACAAGCACACCGTATTATGGTTATATTAAGCATACTGTATTGTGGTTATATCAAGCATACTGTATCAAGGTTACATCAAGCATACTTTAGTATGGTTATATGAATTATACTGTATTATGGTTTTATCAAGCATACCGTATAATGGTTATATCAAGCATACCGTATAATGGTTACATCAAGCATACTGTATTATGGTTATATCAAGCATAATGTATTATGGTTATATCAAGCATACTATATTGTGGTTATATCAAACATAGTGTATTATGTCTATATCAAGCATACATTATTATGGTTATTTTGCACTGTAAGATGATTCTGTGGTTCATCAGGTTTAGGTATTTGTAAAGGAAACAGTCATTAATGTTATATCAATGATAGGTCAACTGCCTAAGAAAAAGCAGCAAATAAATAAACACTGAGATAGAACTAGAAACGTGTTTTCTCCATACTTCAGTGTTAGAGTAAAATATATCTAGCAGTTCCTTATTTGATAATTTGATAAAAAAAAAATGTGGACTTATGTAAATTCTCTGCCAATAAAAGACCAGAATATAGCTGTAATATTCTTGCGATAGACGAATAACCATTCTACATACTCAGAACCTTTCATTTTTCCACAATCAAATACAAATTCTGAACATTGTGTATCAATACTAAACTATGCCGGATGTGTTCATCCTAATTAGCATTCTCTTCATTGTCACTTGCATCGGGATCTGGAAGTTTGTTTTTCTCAGATTTACTGGATGGGAGGGACTTAGTATTCATAATATTCCTCTGGTATTGTTCATGAAACACTGAGGGACAGCACAACCGCTTTTTTAGGAGCAGAAATGGACAGTTTTGCCTGGCGCCTTTGAGCAAGGGTTCTGGCATGGATGATACTGATCTATGGCATGGATGATACTGGTCTATCTCTTGTTGTTCAAAGGTCATCAGCATCTATCTTAAGACATTATCATAAAATATATAGTTGACAAAGAGGCTTTTTGTCCTTGACTTGAAATCATTGGTTTACTCTTTCCTGTTTTGTCCACTCACACGTTTCTTCCCTCGTTAATTATTTTCAAATACTACAAGTATCTAAACTTCATTGCTACTACCTTCCTAGTACATCATACCGCACTTTCATAATTTAAAGAAATATACAATTTCGTAGTCTTTTATTTTCAATGTTAGCATGCAATGAGTCACATTCCATCTCTGAAAGTCCATATTTTAGAAACTTCTGTTTAATGTAGGCTATGGTTTGAATTGTTTTAATGCAGTTAGAATGCTTATGATACAAATTGATTTATGTTGTGTCAACCGCAGGAACGATAAAATTGACTTACTTGATATTGCATGCTCTGTTAGTAAGAGAGTTTAAATTTCAAACATAAGTCTCAATATTGCAAGAACATCTACCTCTTCGCGTCTCATCTCATAGGAAGCAAGTTGTTTTACCATCTCCAAGTGAATATGTTGTTACGTTATAACAAGCAAATTGTATTGCATATAATTATCACACTCCAACAATGTGATTCAGGGCAGCTTGTAACTCGAATGTTGGAATGTGTAAAATATTATGCAGTTTTGCTCTTTTCTTATCATTTTCTTTTACTTGCATGTGCATATCTTGTCTGCTTTTTTCATCCATTTTTTCCTGTTCATGGTGCACATAGCGATAGAAATGGTCATTCTCCTGATCGAAACGATAAATTGTTGCCCTTGCTGAAATTGTTTCAATACACAGTTTCTATAACAGATTTTTAAAATTTTCTTTGCACTTTTCGGCTTGGAGTGAACGAGTTCATGTATAATTTAAGTTATGTGTAGGAATATCCTTATCGTATCTTTTCTTGCAGATCAACCATAGCAAAGCTGTTGATGTGGTCATAGCTGATTATCAGTTTCTGCAGATTTACGATGTGGAAGCTGCCAAGTTTACCGGTGAACACTCAACGTACTTCGCTCTCACACTCAACAATTTTGTTTTATCCATATCTTTTTAAATACATTTCTTCTCACCTACAGCCAAGAAAATAACTGAGATACATTTATTCTTCAACCATTTTGAAACTTCTTCGGACTCAGAATGCTCCATATGCTAACATACAAATGCATATCTGCTTCTCATAATTACATACTCATAACTACATGAACTCATAATTATATAAACCCATAATTACATAAACTCATAATTACATAAATTCAAAATGATTCCTTTTGATGATCTTGTACCATATTTCTCAAATATTCTAATCTCCAGTGGGATCAGCCTGCAGTACTAACTATTTTGAGTACAAATATTGGCCTTCCACTCGTATGTTTTTGTTATCGTCTTCTATAAAGCTTCTTTTGATTTGGGCTTGATAATTATCATTTGTGGTGTTAAATTCATGTGACGATGATCCATAGATTGATGTTTGGATGATATGCACGTTTCTACCTGTAAATCAGTACTCGGTGATCTGGTGTAAACTGTGTCTTTTCTTGATGAATTAAATATACCACCCAGAGCAGCTTGAACAATTGCAGGAGCAATTTAACCGATAGTAGCTGTCATGTTGAGATCTCCTTCTTGCACACCATATATGATTGGACATATATCGCCTTTGCTTTTCTTGTATATTTTTTTCTTTTGACATCATCATAAATGGCCTCTATCCTTTATTGTATTATGTGCAATATAATTTTGTTCAGCATGGGATGGTGTTACCAGATTTGGTTATAATCAGGTACTAGGTCGACTTGAAAAGATCTGAAGTGGACGGCTCAAGATATTCGTCGTGCACAGTGGCACAAAACAGATCACAGAATTCCCCGCGTAATTGGACTTCACATCTTCAGTCATTTAATGAATCTGTTTGCTTCAGTTTAATGTGTTAGCTCTCTAGATACGTAACAAAGGTTATCGATTATATTTTCCTCTAGACACAGCTATTTTAGCTCTTAGATCCTTGATTGACAGACAATGATCTAAATGCTCCAAAACACCTGTCACTAAACAGTTACTATCTAGACTAATTTTCTTTCCATCACGCTGCTTGCTTAAAGCTTGTTCAAGTAACGGATGAGATAGTTCTACAATCCATATATGGCTGTCATTTTCTCCATTCTCCGATTAATTTCCTTTAATTATTGCCATTAAAATATCAGAACTCTAATTTCTTTTGCTGTTGATATTTTCATCTGTGTTGTTTAAAATTATGAAGAGCCACTGATATAGCCTGTTTTGGATACTTACTATTATTGTCTGTATTTGATACTTCTTCTGGATTTTCATTGAGAGAATCAAAAGGAACTGTCACTGATGAGTTGTTTTCAAAATCATTTTATAATTCATAACTGGTTCCTTCTATTGATATATCTTTTTTCTGCAGCATTTTATTTCAGTGTCTGTAAAACGTTTCTGTATTAGTTGTCTTATATTATTTGAACCTCATTTTAAGTTATTTTAGATTTTTGGTGGGCAATGTGTTTACAATTAGTAAATGGAGAATCATCCTCTGAAACAGTGGGTTCTAAAGTTGATATAATTTACTCGACTTTGTGGTTGATGCAGAATACATCCGACATGCGTCTAGCAGAATCACGAATAATAATTTATATCTTACGCTGTTGTGAAATGTCTATAAATAAAATGGTAATGCTAATTGGTGTTTGTTGGCCAGTCTCATCTGTTTCTCAGGTAACTGTTGATTTTTGCTTTTGACCTATATGTCTTTATCATACAACAGTTGGTCTGAATGAGGGTCATAGTTCATTTTTCTCTGTGACCCTTTCCTTTTAATTCTTCAGTTAGAATGTCACTTTCTGATGCACTATCCGTATCCTTTACAGCGTGCTGGTGATCTTGAAAATCTCGTAAAAAATGGTTTTAAAATCTTCATAGTTTTCTTCCCCAGATCCTTCATTCGGATTTGAATGGATTTAGGGAGACCTGTGTCTCTTTGACTGTCGACTTTTACTGGTTGTTACTCGTAAATGTATTGGTTTTTATTTTGTTTATTTGTGTTTTGTCTCTGCAGGTGTAGCATTCTTTATTTCAGCTTGAACACAGCCATATATATATAACCAGTCTAACCAGCCTGACCAGTCTAACCAGTCTGACCAGTCTAAACAATCTGATCAGTCTAACTAGTATAACCAGTCTAACCAATCTGACCAGTCTAACCTGCCTGACCAGTCTAACCAATCTGACCAGTTTAACCTGCCTGACCAGTCTAACCAATCTGACCAGTTTAACCTGCCTGACCATTCTAACCAATCTGACCAGTCTAATCAGTCTGACCAGTCTAACCAGCCTGACCAATCTGATCAGTCTAACAAGTCTAACCAATCTAACTAGTCTAACCAATCTAACCAATCTGATTAGTCTAACCAGTCTAACCAGCCTGACCAGTCTAACCAGTCTGATCAGTTGAACCAGTCACTGCAGTCCTGGTGAACCACCTTCATGTACATATAGGTTCCAGGCGAGAATCAAATTAAATTAAAAAGTAAATAAAACAAAGTATCTTAAACACAAGCAGTCTGGGGTTCTTAAATTTTAATTCCAAATCGTATATTTAGGTGGAAAATTGAAATGCAAACAACTTTTATTTAAGACAATCAAGGAATGAAACGGCCGCTTATGAAAAACTTACGAGTACAGTTAATCCTAAGAAAGCCAGGCATATTTTGTACAGTATCTCACTCTGATCTCTTTTGTTTGCAAAAGCACATGGATTGACATTGTTCCTTAAAATATGTCCAGCGATTAAATATTTGACAAAGTAACTATTTAGATAAAAACATGTTATGAAATAGAAATCTTCAATGGACACTCGTGAATTTGGAAAATATGTTTTGACCAACATGGTAGTCCAGGAGAGGGAATGTTGATGATCAAAGGTATATTATGGTAAAATATTCAATAACAACAACAATATCCTTTATGCAGATATCGTAACTTCATATGCAGTTCAAATTCATATTGTAAGCTTAAAGCAATTGCAAGAAATAAATGAAATATGTGGTGAAAGTATTACACATTTCTAGATATGTAAAAGTGATTTAACGATGGTTAATGTGACAATATATACAAGTACGCAAGACTAAAAAAAAAATCTTACAAGTGATGTAGACCGTGATATTATTTTAATCTTTGATTAATCTTAAACCACCACACGTACCTAAAAAGTGTGGAATCGTAACTTTGCAAAACATCAGATAATGTCGCTTCTTTTTCCAAGTAACTTTGTCAGTGCATCCGCAGGGAGAAATTTAGATTCTAGTTGTTAAACATGCTATTTTACCTTATTAAGATATTATAATGTGATATGAAAACTATTTATTTTAATCCCAGACCAATGCCTTTAATGATAACTCATGGGTAATTAATAGAGTTGCGCGGTATTACAGGTATACCGGTTTACCGGGGTAATTTTTCGGTGGTACGTACTACGGTGATGTTTCACTGTACCGGTACGTCGGTAGTTACCGTCAGTAAGGAATGTGTAGAAATTCCCGAGGATTCTTTTAACGACTTTAATGGTACGACAAAAAAGTTCAAATATGTAACTTTTTTTAACAAAACGGTTGTATCGGTCACAAATTAAAGGTGACAAATTAAATTAAAGGTGATAAATATAATTCTATTTATGATCCTTTAGTCATATCTTTTACAACTGTCATGTATGCCAACGCGGTGGCCAAATGAATTGTTGTGAAACACATTCTGGCAAAATCCAACTTTCAGAGAAATTTCGGATTAAGAAACAACAACAACAAAACACATGTCATGTTTTACTCATTTGTTAGTGTATACGAATGCGCTAAGTATATGTATTCCTTTGTAAGACTGCAAATCATCCTACAATTTTCAGGAAGCACACTTGTTTTCTGAACTATTCGCAATTTCACAAGTCCACAAAATACTTTCTCGTTTGTTTAATAAGTATGTTAATGTTTACTCTCTTGCCAGGGTATTGGCGTCCCACTCAAAGTTTCCATGCCTATTGTGTGAATACTGTAGCAAGAAAATTTTAGGCTTCAGTACCAACACGTCATGTTTTTATCAATTGGCTCTTTAATGCCAGTACAATGTCTTTCACAGTATTATCTGTAGTGTAAGATTGATCATGCCACTTTAGTCACAGGTGTTAGATTACAAATGTATTCAACAAATGACAGACATATTGCAAATTCATCTACTGTAAGGTACTGGCCATTTAATTATCGGGGCGAAGTGGGTGGGGTGGGGTGGGGGTGCTGCGATTTTCGTTTGTGCTGAAATATTTTCTGTTCTTTTATCTCAAGAAAGTGAATGTTTATTTCCTGATAATACCATGGATAGAATATGATGCTATTTTGCTTGAAACCAGAGCAAGGTATTTTTTTCCAGTTATTGACAGACGGAAATTAAACAAAAAATTGTCAGGCTCCTGCCCGCATAACACTGAAATTGTTGGTCCCTAATTTAATTGCGGTATACTATGGTACGTTGGGAAATACCGAGGAATACCGCAGTACAACATTTTTCGTGGTACCCAGGCTAATAATTAGCTTTGAAGAGTACATTGTCTAGAGTAAAAAGGTGATATTATTTTACCGTCAAATAAATTATACTCTTGCTCTGGAAGAAGGTGTTAAAGTTTCATATCACCTTTCACCAGCTGATTTTGTTAATTATGCTCTTTAACATGAAAATATACTATCTATCACCGCATATACAAAATAAGTATCATGTTCTTGGAGATATTTGTTCCCACTGTCTGTCTGTCCAAAGTACTAATTCTAATTGTACATTCCAAGGTTATAATGTCTCTTCCTCTAACTCGGAAATAACTATTAAATCTGTCTTCATTCCTACAACGACTGGGAAAAATGTAAACGGTACATCTTTGGTCTGAAAAAGAAAGGTCTGCAACTTATTAACCTCAATGTAAGACAGATCTTACCAAATATCGAAGACCTATGACTTACGATACAAAATGAACCCAACCTTGCAGCAATTGGACTATGCGAAACGTTTCTAGATTGTAATGAACCTGACTGTGATATCTCTATTAGCAACTTTTCTTTGGAAAAACGAGATCAACCCACAAGGCATAGGAGGAGAGAGATAGTCATGTACGTTTCAAATAACGTAACATACATGAGAAGAACAGATTTCGAAATACCTACTATGAAATCAATATCAATCGAGTTAAGTTTCCTCAGTAGTCAATCCATTTATATGTCCTCAGCTAACCGACCTCCAAACTCCCTCTTATCATGGACTGACCAATTTGAACATGAGCTAGAGGCTGCTTTATCCTCCAGCAATGAAGTAATTATCATGGGAGACATTAATATTGATTGGCTTTCTTATAATAACGCTAAATATCTACATATGATACAGCTACACGACTTTACACAGGTAATATATACTCCAACAAGAATAACAGCCAGTACTTCTACCCTGATCGACCACATCTACACAATCCATATTGATAATCTCTACTAGATAACGTACCCTGTTTCCCTATTAGTGATCTCTATCCCATATGTGCAACTCGTATGCAACAGAGCGCAAAGAAAAACAATTTACACTCCTATATGCATTTACATATACTTTAAAATCTTTGCTGAAAATGAATTTCTCACCGAACTATCACAAAATATTAACTCTTTAACTTTCTTTAACATAGACCCAGATTATGACTTGTCTATCTGGAACCACTGTTTTCTTACTATCCTAAATAAACACGCCGCCATACGCATAAAAGGAATTAAACAATCAAAACAACCAGAATGGTATACTAATGAAATCGCAACATAAATCATAAATATCAAGATTTTACCAACTATCGTTTGTGGCGGAACAAAGTCAAGTCACTAATTGTAAAGGGCAAGCGCTCCGTTTTCAAATAAGCCACCACTTCAAACTCGGATAACAGATCCACCTGGAATCACTTGCGAGATTTAACTTCAACGAAACCTACACCTCTAACTCCATGTGAAATTATAGTTGATGACAATAATTATACTGATGAACTCGATATTGCAAACCAACTGAACCTCTTTTTTACTAACATATCCCAAACTCTTGACAGGTCTAATTTTAAAGAGCCTATTTAGACAGACTTACTAAATTCGTCAATGAAAGGGTACCCGATCATATTAATTTCAACCTTCCCCTAATAACAATAAACGACACTTTTGATATTCTCAATAAAATTGACACAAACAAATCAGCGGGTCTAGATGGAATTTACTCCAAAAACTCTGAAAATGCCGGCTTTATCAATCTCAGAGTCGATGAAAGAAGTAATTAGCTGTAGTATCACTTCCTGTAAATTCCCGGAGTCATTGAAGTTAGCAAAAGTATTCCCAATTTATAAGGGAAATAAAGAGAATGACCCATCAAACTATCGACCTTTATCTATTCTATCTGTACTTTCAAAAATGATTGAAAAACATGTCAGCAAGCATATTTTCAGATATCTTAACAAGTACCAACTCCTCCATAAATCATAATCAGGTTTTCAACCGAATCATTGTGTCAAAGTGCTTTACAAAACTTATATACCAGTGGCTACTAGCAATTGAATCAGACGAACTTACTTGCGCAATCTTCACTGATTTAAAAAAACAAAAAAAAACAACCCCATTCCATCTGGTTGACCATTTGGTGCTCGTTGTGGTTGCCTGGTTCACGTCGTATCTCAGTAATAGACACCAGGTTGTTTGCACGGGTACATATATTTCCGAACCAAGTCATATCTTAAGTGGTGTTCCTCAAGGATCTAAATTGGGGCCTCTTCTTTATCTACTATTTATCAATGATTTAGCCTCGTATCCAGCTCACTCTAGCACAGATCTTATCGCTGACGAATCCACCTTGCATTCTTCTGGTAAATCTATTGACTCCATTAAAAATAAACTTCAAATCAACCTCAACAACATGTCAGTTTGGCGTCAACAAAAGAAAATGCATAATAATATCTCTAAAATGAAATTGATAACAATCGGGACAAGGCAGTGTCTATCTACTAACATGGATTTACTTCTAGCTCAAAACGGATTAGACGTGTCTATTGTCAAAATAAAAAAACTTCTTGGTATCTACATTGATCAACATCTCAGATGGAATGCACATCTTTATCACCGATGTGCAATGGTAGTAGATTTCTACCTCCAAAGTCACTTGAACTTAATTTTAGGGATATATATTACCATACTACGGCTGTACCATAAGGGGATACATATCCAATTATAATCGGTCAGAATTGATAAACTCCAGAAAATGGCAGCCAGAATAATACTAAAACTTTCTATAATGACTTCCTCGAATGTTTTGTTTTGACGTCTGCAATTGCTACACATACAAAAGCGTATTCTTTATTTTAAAGGAATCATGACATATAAGTCCTTAAACGATCTTTCCCCAGATTTTATCTCTAACCTAACTGAACTAAAATCATCAAATACTGAGCTTTATTTCCGATCGACGGCTTACAACGATCTCCAGATTCGATAATCAAAAACCAACCATTATTAAAACTCATTCACTGTATCAGCACCTACTGTATGGTATTCCTTACAACTGAGGATACGCAATTCAAATTCCCTTGCTTGTTTTAAAATATCATTAAAGAAATTCTTTCTTAACCAGCTGGATTGACATATTAAAACCTCTGAACAGGAAACTTTATCATTATGTCCGTAAATAATATGTCCCGGTCTTATTCAATGTACGTATACACGTACTACTTAGGTATTGCTGTAATGGACATACATACGTATGGAATATAGTTAATATATGTATATGTTTCCCAGTATAGTCACACCTATTTATTCATGTTAAATATGCATGAATCATTATGCAACGACACCTGAGCTTTTGCATAATTTTGGGGGTTTCTTTCTTTCTTTTTTTAACATAACCAATTACAAAGATTGGGGACAACAGGCAGATGGGCCAGTTATGATCAAATGTGTTAACCTCGTTAAAGAAAGTTCATTATTATTATTATTATTATTATTATTATTATTATTATTATTATTCCCGTTTACTTTTGTCTATTCTGGACAAGATATGTCAGTAAATGACAATTTTACTCCTAATTAAAGTAGAATAACCAATAACCAATTCGAAATATAACACTCAATCATTTTTTAAAACAAAATGTAGAGAGCACCTTATACCGTTCAACTCTCGACAGGAAGTGAGAAAAGTTTCATATTAACTGTCACTGTTTCTCGATTTGTATTGTGTCAGTCATTATATCCTTCGTCGCAAGCATGTTTGTTACAAGGGAAAAAACTCTTCAAATACATTCCGTAAATCATGCAAGGTTTCTTTCCCTTAACTTTATAAGTGAGGTTGTAAATTTAACCTCATAATTTGAATACATGTGGAGGACTGCAGCCCAGTAAAACAAGTTAGCTGACGGCGACGCCCCACCTTACCCCTAACAAAAAATAGTGATACTATGTTGCACAATTCAAACATGACGTATGCACCCATCAATTTCTTGAACACGGATTGCTGCCCTACAAACGTTTGCCAGAGAACACAAAAGCCTTTCTCCAGTGTTGTGGCAATCGTTTGAGAACACTAATACTTTCCTTATTGTTCCGACAAAGCACTTAGCGGAACACATAAGGCCTTTCCCTAGTTTTTCCTGCTAGCGCTTTACCGGAGGATACGAGCATAATGTCTAGGAAATGTATGTCGAAGGCCTAAAAGCCTTTCCCGAGTGTTCCAGCAAACATTTGCATTCAGCTAACTGTGTTTGGTCATTATGCTCACATAATCAATTACTTAGTAAGTAATATAGATATAAGTTTGTATTAGCAGTCATATTTTGGTGCGTTTACATCTCGTTTAATATACACGAGAACATTAAAATAAGTATACATATACTAAAACTAGTGCAGTCATATTTCTGTATCAACATTCAGTCTAGAGATATTAGTAGATTTAAAAATGAAAATTAAAAATTACCAGACCAGTAAGACTGTCAGAGTTTTGAAAATCAAATTTAGACTCATTTAGACCATCATACATTTTGGAGTGACCGTCTCGTGAACGGATGGGGCAACATTAAAATGACAAATCAATCTTCACTGGGCCATGTCGGAGGTCACAAAGTCAATATTCGCTAGTGTATTAGGTAGTAACTTATTGACCCTGATTTCATCGTTATGGGCGGAATTACAGGTCGAAAGGTCTATGCTCGTCCTCTCGTCCTGGTAGTGTAAAAATTGTCTGGACCGAGTAAACCTTTACTAAGTATTTGTTCCTGGGCCGAGTAAAAGCAGATTTTCACCTTAAAATATATCTGAGTACGTCTTCTACCCTTTACAAGCGTCGAAGTTCCACACCTCTAAATACCATTTGGTGTGCATCAATCATAAATAACATTTGCCTAAATTACCTACTTGTTGTCAGTCTAGAACATATTGCAAAGGAAACGATCTCGTTTTCTTTTACGTAGTTACACGACGACCTCGTTTTCTTTTACGTAGTTACGCGATGTAACCTTAATACTAACATGGGTAAATATTATAACCATCATGTTGTCATTTAACATCGAGTCCTCAATTTCTTAATGGTATTCGCACTGACAGTGACACTTCTCAGTATTGAGGTGTCATGTTGATGTTGACAGAGTTTTCCGTTCAGTGAGCCATCTTAATGAAGTAGACCTCTGAGAGAGAGAGAGAGAGAGAGAGAGAGAGAGAGAGAGAGAGAGAGAGAGAGAGAGAATATTTGTGATTTTTCGTCTGGTCAGGCAATGTTACTTCTGCCCCCGGTGACCTGTATTTTCATGATTGAAGCTTTTATTTATACATTATCATGCCAAAGGGACGGTGCCAGCGGAAAAGTCGATAAGTATGGAATTTTCACAAGAAAAATGTTGCCAACTTATTTGAAGTGAGTGTTTTAAGTGTCTTATCCAATTCCGACCAACTTTCACACAATACATGCTGTTGCAATCTATGTATAAAAAGACAATGTCGAGACAACAGCTGATTGATCGAAATCTGGTTGGGGTAATTACCTAGAAATGTCCCAGCTCTTTTGGACAATCAGCAATCTTCCTAGCTCTGTAAAAACGTGGGTTTGACCAAAATGGATCAATTAATATGAAATTTGGAGGAAACTGAGAAGGTTGAAATATTTCTTTCCAAAACAAATTATAGATATTTTCTTTTGAAAAGTAATTACATACTTAAATATTCTGGCGTCTTTACTTTAGCGTGACATATTAATATAAATACTGGTAATCTGGGGCAAGCTTATCACTGTCTCACCAAACTGTAACAGGATCGAAATCGAATGAGATTTTGCATGGAGTGAAAACACCGAACACAATATTTGCAAATGAAAAAGAGTTTATGAAATGAAAATAAAAATATACGACAACAAATAAACACATAGACCCTAATGACGATTTACCCTGCACTCTGACAATTCAATAGACATAAGACTCATAAACATGTGGAAAAAAGCATCCACTCGTCAAATGATATAAAACTACCGCACTGAATATGTAATAAAAAAAGTCAGTACGATTCATGTAAGATATAAAAATGATAACTATGGTTCATGTAACTACATGAAATGCAGTGAATACGGCTCATCAACACCGATAATGAATACGGCTCATCAACACTATGCTTTAAGGAAATGAGTATGGTTCATACAACTATATGTCCTTATAATTATAATTTACTGTTCACTGTCCATTTGCACAGTCAGGAATCCTTATCCTTCAACGAATTTGCACTGTTGCAAATTACGCCGCCTCACTGCTAGTTAATCTGCTACACGAACAGTTATGCGGCTACATATAACAGGCATTCTGCCATACTGCTGGTTAAACTGGTATAGCCATAGCTACGCTGTCACACTGCTGGTTAAACTGTTATAACAGCTACGCTGCCACACTGCTGGTTAAACTGTCATAACCATAGCTACGCTGCCATACTGCTGGTTAAACTGATATAACCATAGCTACGCTTTCACCTTGCAGGTCATGCTACCACATCAGATATATGCTGCCATACTGCACAACTATCAGCCTTATGCTGCCACGTTCCCGGACCTATCCGCTATGCTGCCAGGCTTTCCAGCCCTATGACTGTAGTTGTTGTTGTTGTTGTTGTTGTTGTAGGGCTTAACGCCATTTTTCAGCACACGATAGGCTATACATGGCGGCCAGTATTAATGGTGGAGGAAGAACCCGGGAAAACCCCGGAAAGAACCACCGACCCACGAGAAGCTACTGGCAAGCTTTCTCACATATCTACATTGGCTGAATCCGAGACTCGAACCCACGCAGACAGAGGTGAGATGGCAGTGATCCGTAACGGACAGCGCTTTAGACCACTCAGCCACTCGGGGCCCCTATGACTGTAGTAAGTTGTCAACTATAGACGCTCCCTGACAAGATCTAGGCTATCGCTGTGCCTGTATATGACAATATGCCTCCAAAAGATACTAAAACAAACGTGCAAGAACCATGTGTAAAATACCCTTGCACATCGTGAGATATGGGCATCTTCCTACGAGCGACCTACGACGAGATGCACGTATTACTCAGTTATCATTACTAGAAAAAAAACAAAAAGAAACCTGCTCTAGGTAACGCTGTACACGTTAACCAAATTAACTACACAGAATTTTTAGAAAATTGTATTTTCATAGCTTGTTTTTTTTTTTTACCAATTTTGTATCAAGCTTGCAAGTAGTTCTCTAGTAAATGCTTCAGCAGTGTAGTGGAGAAGATTACTGTGTTGGATATAATGAGGACAGTGACGAGTACCTCTTGCAACTCACTCGTCCCACGGACAAGTTTCGATTTTCCTGTGCCCTGATATATATATAAGTATAGCAGCAGCAGTATATATAGTATATATATATATGTTGTTGTTATATAGAGTATATATATATGTATATATATGCGGCAAGTAAGTATATTACGTGTGTGTGTGTGTGTGTGTGTGTCCTGTCTAACGATCATTCACTGACATTATCAATGACATTATTTATTGTGATTTTGACAGTGTCGTTGTACCTGTGAAAAGTGAAATGAACACACAACTTAATTTATCATATTGTTAGAGTCAGAATGTGTTCGAGCTTCAATCTTGGACAATAAAATGTTAAACACATTCCATCAGTCTCTGTTTATACCTTAATTCAGCAAATTATACAACATATATTTTACAGAGGAATTGAAATTTTCAATATTCCTTTTGTTACGTATATGCAATTAAATTGCTTGTGTGTTAGATTTAAAATTCCTTTTTTGTGTTATTTTTGTTTCATTACATTTTATTGGAATGATTATTTTCACGGGATTCGATATTTTTTTCAGTAAATTCAGTTTGTTTAGAACGTAAAAGCTATTACATTAGCACTTTTTTTTTGCTCACTTTGGTTCATAGAGTTTGTAAACACTATGCGAAAACGATTGGCTATTGCCAAGATCATTTCGGCTTAAGTGTTAGTCTGAATAAACAATGTTTTATTTTTAAATTTATTTCAGCGTGAGAATTTGGTTCTTGGATAGGGCTGTTCTTGCTACGTGACAATTTTAATTTTTTCTATTACATTGTTCAAGTGTTAAGAGACCACGTGTCCTATCACGCGAGAATGGGATGATGTTTTAGTTGGGTTTAATACCCAGCTTTTCAGTTAGTCGTTCTTAACACCCTGAGGGAACAATGTGTTTCTAATTGTTGCCATTTTGTTTCTCATCTGTTTTTTGGATTTAATAATTTATTCTCTAGAAAACTAAACAAGTGTACTGTTTTTATAAAAGGTTCTGGGAGAAAGAAATTCAGTGGGCCGAACATTAACTTGGTAATAGCCAATCATTTTCATTCAATGTTTACAAACCTCTCAACCAATGTGAGCTAAAAATAGTGATAAAGCAACCCTTTACGTTCCAATTAGCTCAACACAGAGAAGTGAATTTTCCGAAAAAAAGATTCAAATCCAGTGAAAATTGTCATTAAAATAAAATGTAATGAAACAAAAATAAAATAAAGAAAAGAATTTATAACTACCACACAAGCAATTAATTTACATATACGTAACTATATATATATATATATATATATATATATATATATATATATATATATATATATATATATATATATATATATCTGTGTGTGTATGTGTGTGTGTCCCTCAATTATATCGTTTCATTTCATTATGAACAAACACTTTCAAAATACCCACTTCACAAAGTGAATATACACAGCAACACATTGTATGAAGAAAAAAAGAAAAGAAATGCATACAAGTTATTGCGTTATTTGTACTTTCAATTGAAAATTTGTTTCCGTGGTTTGCAAAAAGTTATCGCAATTAACAGAATAATCATACAAATATCAGAGATAAAAGAGGACTGTAATTTTGGGTTAACCTCATCTGTTGCAATAAATCAAAGTTTTGAGATTTTGTAAACTATATTTCCCTTTCCAACCACGAAGAAAGTCCGACTTTGAGTCGTTTTTTATGTACGAAACGTCCAATTTTCTGTGTCGGCACCAACTCCCGTTGAAGCATTAGAGCCCAGCATGTTATTCAGTGCTTGTAGAATCTCCATAAATTAAATATAATCAACGAGTATGATGCAAAAGAAAAGTCGCTAAATGACATTCGAAATAGGGGCCCCGGGTGGTTGAGTGGTTTAAAGCGCTCGCCTTTAACTATTTCTGCTATTTCAGCTCTATCCGTGTGGTTTCGAGTTTCGGGCTCGGCCAATGTGGTATACTGGCCGCCATGTATAGCCCATCTAGAGCTGAGAAATAACGTTAAACCCAACGCAACAGCAACCGCAACACAAGAAATACAATGCAGGGATGAAGTTTTGCTTGCACTCCGATAGATAGATAGATAGATAGATAGATACGGGTATTTCATTCTTTCTTAAAATAAAATCTTTTCTTACTCATTGTGGACGAGACGCCAAACTTATGTGCTCTAGCTCATAAAATGCTTATTTTTCTAGCTGAAATTATAACTTCGGTCGGCACACTCAATCAAGCGTCTCATCTCATGATGGAAAATCTTTTATTTTGACATGTGAACACATTTAGATATATTTTTAACATGTGAAATATAAAGTGATGAAACAATATATGAAAAAAATATTTCTATCTAGTATCATATATATATATATATATATATATATATATATATATATATATATATATATATATAGATAGATAGATATATATATTTCTTACCTAAGAATATAATAGATTCAAATACAGTATGTCATCTTGTATACAATATGCTCAATACAAAATAAAACTACACTAAGATCAGCAATCAAAGGAAAAGTACATCTTTGTGTAAGCAGGGTTCATACAGAATTCTGAATGATAAATTCAAAGACTTTTCCCAAACTTTCAAAGACCACATAGATTTCCAAGACCTATTTTCGCTAACATTTTGTATACAAGTTATGTTTTGTGAGAAAACAACGAATGCAAAAATACTACGATATTGTTTAATGATGAAATGAAACTGAATGGGTCATCAAAAGAAAGAAACCAGGAAAACACGACTATATCTGAATCTAACAACCTTGGACAATTTTATTTGTGGTTATGAAAAGAAATTAAAATGTTTGGGTTTATTTAAATTTTCAAAGACTTTTAAAGACTTCAGGGTAATCTGATCGATTTTCCCAACCTTTCAAAGCCTTGAAAATGCTACCGCCTTTTTCCCAGACTGTCAAAGACTTTCAAAGACCGTATGAACCCTGTGTAAGGCCTTCATTAGGCATGAAACTAACCGTTAGTATAGTAAAGAAAGAAAAAAATATATTAATCAACGGGAGACACCCATCACTATGGAATGTTGCCATATGGCGTGAGGGTATCATGTCATATCTAAACTGTTTCTGTTTCAAAAAGCTATTTGCATGCATACCTAGATGGATTATGGTGCACCATGTTATGTGTACAAATGGTATGGTTAAGTGTGTTACGTTCACGTGTAAAGCTTAGGTCCATTATCACTCCCGTCATGAAAACATAATAAAAGCCAACAGCATCTGAATTGCTTGCAGTAGTCTTCAAGAACATTGTAAGCTCCACATAAATACGACCCTGCATATATTGAGTGTTTCTGGCTTTGTAACTTAGCAAATAATTTTACGCCTTCATCGCTACAGCGTTTATTAAGCGAGAAACATGTGAGACATTAGGGACGAAGTTCTTTGGAACTTGAGGAATACATTTTGCTCATCTTTGACGTAGACGATTTATTAATACTGTAAAGAACATCTTCTTGCCATTAAGATAAAATTCTAAGCAGAAAAATAAGATGTACCTGGTGCATTAGGTTCATCTTCCTAGAATTCTTATATACATCAGTTTATGGTGTAACTGTTGAAGACAGGGAAGACATAAAAGGCCAACTGAAAACTCACTTGTCACCTATTTGATACATTCTGATATAAAATACCCTTGATGGGTGTTGGGTATTTACAATATGGCCATTTTTGGAGGAGCATTTGTTGTACTTGCAATTGATTCGGAAGTCGCAGAAATAAGGACACCTCACAGCTTGTATAACACTTTGTGACTGCAGTTAGTATATAGGGTTTTTCCCTTCCTTTCAGAAAAACCCTTTCTCTAAGAGGAACAAAATTAGGGAGTTTGGAACGATATCCAATTTGAAATATAACAGTTAGGTCTATGTCTTTGATCACGACTTTTCCAATTAAAGCAATGTCACGGAAATCTTCAGGTACTACCTGTTCTGTTGCTTCTACTATATCTTCAAACATTATTCCACCCAGATATACGTCATTCGGACAGTGAAACTCAACTTTCCTAGAATCTTTCGGCCAAAGTATCGTATTTACTTTTTGTTTTCTTGGTATGATTGAATTACTGAGATCCTTTTGTGATGACTGAATATTTCCTGGTGGTGACGATAAGCATTTATATTTGTATATTTCGTGTGATTCCTCTACAGAAAGAATGTTGGTTTTTGCAATGTGTTCTGTATAGTCAGCTGGAGATAGCGTTGGCAGTCGTAGAAAGAAAAATCCATCACCTAGAAGTCTTCTCTTGTTTTGATAATCCGGCTCTAATCCTTGCTTTTTGCATTTATTTTCCGCCCATTCCATGCACTTCTGGAAGAGTTTTAGTTCATCAGTGTAAAATGTATCCCCTGATAAAATCACTTTGATACTTTCGACAGAAAAGTCCATAAAGCCAGGTGATTCCAGTATCTCGGGAACATGATCATCTACGAAATCGCATGCCTTGTCTTTGAGGTCTCTCAATTCGTAGAAAACGGCCAAGTTCAGCAGTTCGCAAACGTTTTCCTTGCCAATATGCATGGCAAGCTTCCCTGAGCAAAGATTAAGTAGATATCCTACTTGATACCTGTGTGCTAATTTGACAACCTCAATCAAAGAGTCTTCATCAAGATCCACGTTGTCAGTGTAAAGACACCTGAAACATATAAATAAAACTACACATTTTAATACAACTGACAAAAGAAGGAGGGCATTATGTTTTATTTTATTTTTCCATATTACTGACTTAGTTCAATGTAATGACTCCCTTGGCGCTCCTGGTGTCAGGATAATGTGACTGGGTGGGACATGATACTACATGTCTGAGGTATGATGCCCCTGTGCTAACCATCACTATAAACTCCTAGCTCTGCGTATCTGTTTGCCGCTAGAGTCACCATTCGGGTCGAGAGCTTAACGTCGACGAACAAGCTTTGGGACTGTCGGCCACTCTGCGGTTTTCTTATGGTGTTCTGAGTGGTTCCAGTGCACACTATCCATCCGTTTTGCATCTTCATTCCACCATTGTCTGAATTGATGTGATAACCACATACTCTTTTACTAGATTTTTGTATTCCCTGTCGATGTGTTGTTAATCCTCCATGACTTTGGGACGTTAAACGCGGGTTCCAATTGTGGAAAAACAAGGATGGCAACAGCCTTCGGTCAAAAAGCTGACTTGTTTCAAAGGCAAAAAGGCACGGTACTTCTGGCCCTTTCTGAAAATACTATTTTGGAGTTTGTGGATAGCAGGGAATCTATCGGCTTCTTTGATTTCAGCACCGTTTTACCTGCGAGCACCAACAATCAGTGAACGTTGTGGGTTCAAACACTAACCAAATCTACGAATGAATTGTAGGGGAATTATAATAATGATGTATCCCAAAATCCAAGACATACGAGATTTTTTATTGAAAAGGATCAACGAGGCTGAAACATTCCTGCGTCCAGAAGGTTGGTCAGAGGCACGTTCTATACCAAACGTGCAAGCACGCAGTAACTCAAAGTATGGTATTGACGCCACAGTATTGGATTGTGTCTTCTTGGCACTGGTGTGACGGCAATGGAACTCTCGTCAGTAATCATTGCAGTCCCCATTGCGTTTGCCCTTGTGGTCTGATTGCAGTTGCAGAAGATTTTATCAGCCGACGAATCTCCATGAAAGCTACAAACACGAAGAAATTAGCGTCTCGGCTGAAACAAAGCTCAGCACAATCGCAGACCACATATTTAAGGCACCACGCGACAATGCTGCCACCAAAGACGGATACGAGCTTATCCTAAACGAAATCGAAACATACACACGTATGAAAACTGAAATACGGTCTGACGCACACAGGACATAAATTTCGGCTGTAAGTGATGAAAAGGCAAAACACAGAATTAATATCCCGCGAAAAGACTAAGCTCGGGAGGAGATTAATAAAACTCTAGTTGGAAATTCAAAATAAGATGAGCTTTGATCGTCGAAAATAACAAATAATACAAAACTGTTTGAACAGCAGCTCTCTAAACTCGAGATCCATTCCCGGTGCTTCTCTGCCATACTATACGTTTTTCTTCAGGAACAAGCAAACTGAAAATGTTAGGCAAAAGCAGCTGATTTTGCTTTTCCGTCGAGTATTTTTAGCAAATTGGAAACTGGATAATAAATGATTATATTCATAATTCTTAAAAATATATCTGCTATCCCTTAGCCGTCAGTCCTTGGCACAGCCCTCCACTAGTAATTGTACTTAGATTACCCCGTATAGAATTCATTCCGTTTCTTACGGACAATTGTGTGGTTTGTTGCCACCACTGATTATAATCACGTGTTTTAGTTCAATACACAATGATGTTCTTAGGGCGAAACGATAACAATTGCTCCCAGAGGATAATGTGCGAAGTAACTGTTTTTATGTATGGTAATCGGTTTGGACACATCCCCACCAAACAATGAATTTCATTCTCGGAAATGAATAAAAAGGAGCTAATAGGTGTCCCCAATTAAATGAGATAAAGATTTCAGTTTCGATGTGGGCTCGACCACACTGTTGACTATGTATATTTGGTTGGGTATACTAAAGCTGGAGTTATAATGTATCCAAAACCAACGCCTTATAGGACACACTGTACTAATTGTATGGAAAAAAGGGAACCAGTCTGGAAATGGACGAAATAGAGTATGTATGGGTTTGGCTGGTCAGGATTGGTTGATAATGTAAGTTATTGTTTTAGGAAAAGGAATCTTTTGAGAGCCTAACCTAGTTGTCACTGAAAAATAGTGACATTGTTTTATTGATGAAATTTCAGTCTTTTAACAGTCTTGAGTTTTGGAACACTCATTACTGAAATTAGCACCTGACTCTTTGGTGTGGAATTGAAAGCAAATGTTTCAAACACATGTAGGTCCAGAAAATGCCCTGGCTGATATCCTTTTCTCTACATCGAAACTGTCATCCAGGTTTCATCTATAGGTTTGATCATAAGCACTCAGAAATTTAAAGTTCTTGAATTTTTAAAATCATAGTGTTTGCATAGCTTTACTATGGGAACTGAATTAGTACCTTGAGTATTTTAGAGAAGAATGATGAAGACAGCGCTCGGTTTCTCTAGTGTTAACAATCCTTATAAATTGAAGTGTGTAGTTGTGTGTAAATAGTGTCGGCCGAATTTGTACGCACACTGAGATTTAAAAAATATTAAATACCTGTTTGTATATGTTTAAAATTTAGCACACACATTTTTACTTCTGTATTGTAGTTCATTACTAAGCAGATAGCATGAATTGCAAAATGTTTAAGAGTATACTCTGGCAGGCTAGCTTATTCGTTTAGTCACTATTGATAGTAAACGGGTCGTCTCTATCAATCAAGAATTTAATAGAATGCGGCGTACTGACTCATCAAAATTAACATATATAATTTAAGAGGCTCATAATTCTGTACTATGCATATCGTAAATCGCGTGCCACCTTCTGCTGAAAAAGAATCAAAAAGCTAATTATCCCAGTTTAATCTGACCATGCATGTGAGACGGCCGGTTGAGCTGAGCGTTTCAGGACTCACGATACTAATTCAATTCCCAAAGAAAACATATGCAAATATCATCCTATTAAAAATTCAATAACTTTAGATTTCTGATCGCTCATAAATACACCTATATTTATAAGTATAGAAACATCGTCGATGGCAGCTTCTGCGTAGAAAAAAAAAAAAAAAAAAGAAACATCAGCCGTGGAATTTTCTTTATCTATATGTGTTTGCAACACTTAGTTTCAATTCCGCGTCAGAGTCATCTGTTAATTTTAGTAATGAGTTTTCCAAACTCAATTCCATCAAGGGACTGAAATTCTATCAATAAAATAATGTCCCCATTTTGATTTAGGTCCTCATTTTGATTTAGGTTTAACTACTATATGCTCTCAAAAAATTTATTTTACTTAAATCTAAATTTCATTTTATCAAACAATCCTCGCCAGCCATACCCATATTTACTCT